>APFE031264905.1:62066-121654 GCA_000404065.3 Pinus taeda | reverse complement strand
TTTTTTAGATTATTTATTTTCTAATATAATTTTTATATCTTAGACTTCAATTTTTATACTACCTAAAAATAGTCATCAACCAATTAGAAAAAAAGAATTTACATTTTCAAAAATTAAAAATTTCAAAATTTTACTCTTTTATCCAATTGAAGCCCTCAAAATTGGGACAAGCATTGTGAATTTTGATTAGAAGTAAAAAGATAATTTGTGGAGAAATTTGTTGTTTTTATTGCAAAAAAATTCAGTGTCCTATAATATGTCAATTTTCCATTAAATGAAATGTTTGTCCTTGCAACTCTTTTTTTCATCATGAAAAAAGAGCTATATTCATCAAAAAGAAGATATTACACAGACATATATAATATAGAAGCAGCATATAGATGTACTACAGATACATCATATATCATCCTTCAATTCCAATCAAATTTATCGTGGCATAACTAGAAGTTTAGTCTATCATAATCAAAATTGCAGGCATAAAGAAGACTAGTGAAACGTAAAAATCAAGCATAGGAAGGGTATGTACAAATAAAAAACACAAGTAGGTTGATAATGTGTCTAGCATGTAGAAATCCCGGCAAAAGTTCGGCTAGTTCATATGAGAATTCCTGCAGATAAATAGTTCTATCTGGAGAAAGTCATCACCCCGACGTCTAGGATATGTCCCTCTAGCTTAATGTCGATGTGCAGTTCGTCTACTTCAGCCAGAAGTCCCTTTTCAAGAGTTCGTCTGCAAAATGGTTATGCTAGGAAGAGCTCAATAGATGAACCGGAGTAATGTGTTCAGAGTTGTTGTACATGGAAGATCCAACCTTGTAGAGTGGATTGAAAGATATGTGCCCGTCCCAAAACATAGTCAATGAGGATTTTGGAGTCCCCATAAACATTTACAATAGGAATGTTCAAAAATTTTGAGAACCAAAGTAAACCCTAGAGCACCATTGCTTCAGCTTTAATATTCATGTTGTGGCCAACACCCCAATGTATCAGTATTCCTGATCTGGTGAGAAAGAAATCTAGAACCCGCATCCGCAAGTATGTCTTTGCGATGCTCCATCAAAATAGGCAGTCGGGAATACCACACTGGGGATGGAATTACATGAAGAAACCTTCGGACCAGTTTGCAGATATGAACCAATAGTGAGAGCCAGTTTGATGTTATCTAATACTTTTAGATCAGAAATTCGATGGTTGTTGAAGATAATTTTATTCCTCAATTTCCAGACCTCCCAAAAAAAAATATAGAGGTATATTGCGCCATGTGGCTAGTTGTTTGCTCCACCAGATAATACATTCTGAGATAAGGTCAAAATGATTATATGTGAAACCAAGCAAGTTTTTTCCAGAGCAAGACAACCTTGGGACAATGCAAAAATAGATGTATGTTATGCTCCTGTGCAGCCCTGCAAATGACACAATAGCTCGGCCCATACCAATGTCTCTTTTGGAGGTTTTCCCATGCCAGATTCTTATTTTTCCATACCAACCAAAAGAAAAGTATAATCTTGATAGGAGAATTTGTTTTCCAGTAGTGTGAGAACCAACATACCTGAGATTGTGGATTCTCCCGATAACATAGTGTAATATATGTGTCAGCCACCTTGTGATTGTCATCTTTTGTTTTGCCCTTCTAGGCAATCTGGTCCTGTTCCATAGTACGGAATGTACCATCAAGTAGTAGATTTGATCTGATTTGTTCCCATTCGCTTGTCATTTGTCCGGCAAGTTGTAAATATGTAGCATCTTTCTAGATAGGTCTACAGTCCTGCCATGAAGATATGACCTGCCGCCAAAAAAGATGTCGCGACTATGAAGACAATGAACAAGCTCCTCAGATAAATTGGAAACAGTATTAGTACCCAGTATGTGGTCCAGGCCAATGGAAATGCAAAGTTCGTTGCCCAATTTCCAAGCCAGTAGCGAAAGAAAGAAGCGATGTAGTTTTCTAAAAATGTGCCAGATTATAGAACCAGAAGTGGTTTCGAGCGGTCCCCGTCTCATCCAAACAGAAAAGTCGGTGTTTTTAAGATATTTTAACTATATAATTGAGCCCCATGTACCAGCCCTGAATATACCACACCACATGGATTTGAGCAGGAGCACTCGTCCGAATCTGTTTAGATGCAGTATACCCCAACCACCCAGTTGTGTGGGGAGGGTGAGAAATTCCAACTTAGCGAGATGGTATTTATGCTGATCTTTCCTACCATACCAAATAAAATTTGTTGTGATCCTGTTAAGCTTATTAATGATGGAAATGGGCAAATAATATAGGTGTGCCCAGTACACACCCAATTTAGATGACAGCCTGTGTCAAGGTAACACGTCCACCTAGTGACAAACATCTGAACTCCCAGCCAGATATCTGCTTGTAATATCTTTCAACAAGCCACATCGAATCTATATTTTTATAATTGCAGGGTTTGATGTGAAAACCAAGGTATTTCATACCTCCCGATAGAGGTTCTGAGAACATACCAAATAATCTACATATATAAGCAATTATCTCTTGATCACAGATATCATGGAGGATAGTAGATTTTTGGAGATCCATGGTCAGTCCAGTGGCCCTACCAAACTTAACAAATATATTATATAGATGAAACCATGCATACTTGTTTAGAATGCCCATGATGAGGATGCCGTCAAAAAAGAAATTATGTGATATAGATATACCTCATCCCCTATGTAAGGCCTAAAAGCGCCCATCAACCACCACTTGTTGGATGTGAAGGCTCAACCCATCCATAGCTAGGATGAAGAGTAGTGGTGATAGTGAGCTGCCTTGCCAGAGACCCCTGCCTGCCTTAATATACTCCATAGGAGAGCTATTGATAAGGATAGCATATTTCACGTTTGATACGCAATCCATAATCCAATCTGCGCGTCCAGCATGTATCCCAATTTTGTGAAGGACGAGCCGCAAGTAGCCCCAATCAACACAATCAAATGCCTTTTGTAGATTGACTTTCATTATTGCTGCATTTTACTTCTTCTGATGTATGGAATGCATGCATTCCTGGGAAATCGCCATTGCGTTGTGTATCTATTTGTTGTTGAGGAAACCAAACTGTTGCGGAGAGATATATTTGGACAGTGTGTGCTTCATCCTATTTGCAATCATTTTTTATCTGATTTTATAGATAAGATTGCAGAGGGAAATAGGCCTGTATTCCGAGAAGCTAGAGGCTGGTGTCTTCTTTGGGATAAGGGTGATATAAGTAGAGTTGATATATGGATGAATATATCTGGTGGTACGAGATTCCTCCACCATGTCCAGTAATACCTGCTTGAATAGATCAAAGAAATGAGTAAAAAACTCTATAGTCCACCCGTTTGGACGAGGACTCTTATCCCGTTTGAAGGATTTTAGCACATTCAGTATTTCCTCCTCCATTACTGGTTTCTATAGAGCCACGTTTGTATCTCCATCAAACATGTGAGGATAATATTCAACACCCCACAGGTGGTCCTCTGGGCAGTCCAAAACCCTCCTTTGGTATGCAGTATGAAAATGTTGAACAACATCTTTGCAAATATCCTACTATGTTTGTACTTTGTTACCATCCGCATCGCTTATTTCCCATATAGTGTTTATTTTCCTTTGATTATTTGCATACCAGTGAAAAAAATTGGTATCTTTGACACCCTCTTTGAGCCAGATGGCCCTGCTCTTGAGGCGCCAGGTAGTTTCTTTCATGTGGAGAATATGCTTCTTTCGAAATTTGAGTGCATGTATATGGCTACGGATATGGTTCGGAGGATGATTACCAAGGAGCAAAGGGCGTATGTCATGTAGTCCCTGTGAGATGTCTTCCAGATCTTATTGAGGAGTCTGCATTTTCTATGTTCCCATGTCTTTATCTCCCTACAGAGAACCTTAAGCAACTCCAATATGTGCTTCATAGGTGTGTCGGTTCGGGCCCCAATTCAATGCCAGACATCTCGCACTAGACTGTTGAAATCTGGATCCTCAATCCAAATTCGGTTGAACTTGAATGGAATCTCACCTCTGACGTCACTCCTTTTCCGGTGGAGAATGATAGGCCTATGATCTGAAATATGATTACTCACAACTTCAGAGTGGACCAGCCCAAGTCACTTGACAATCTAAGCATGCATGAGAAATTGGTCCAAATACTTAGCAATATATGCATCTCCGGCTCTACCATTATCCAGGCAGGATTTATAGTGGATAGACAGATATCAATAAGATTGTGCTCGATAATGAGCTCCTACATGCGGTCTGCCAGTGTGTCCACCCGGTGAGAGTAGCCCCATATCTCATTTAAACCCAAAGTGAAATTTAAATCCCCGGGAACAATGAGTGAAGGCAGGTCCAAGATATCTAAAGAGTTTAGTTGTTCCCAGAAGGTAATATGGTCTCTGTAAGGGGCATATACATTCAATATATGCACTTTTCCCAGTAGTCCCCGAATGTGCTCTGCCAAAAAGATGCCTGTGAAGCAAGAGAAAGCTTTTACATTAACCCATAGTGGGTTCCATAATGCCACCAGACCCTCAGAGAGGCCGTCAGCTGCAGTGGTCGCCATGTGCCAGGTGGGTAACATCTTCCTGAAGTAACAAACCACCTGCGGAACATCATGCATAGTCTCCTATAGTAATATAATATATGGACAAATCAAATAGAAAAGCTCTTTGAGGGCTAAATATTTTTGGGCAGCCCCCAGACCCCGGATATTAAGGGAGTAAATAAGAGTCATGTTGAACCATGTGCGGGCGACTTTGCTTTAAGGGCCCTAGGGGGATATGAAACAACAATAGGAATATCGATAAGAGAAGAAGTATCTGCAGGGCTAAACTGGAGAGATCGGGGACAACCCCAAAAATGTCCACTATCACGGCTATGTTTGCGGCAGACAGTGATATTCCCCACAGAGGTGGGACTGATATGAGGGGAGGATGGTCCATGAGGTTTATGGATAGTGAGCGAGTAAAGGTCTAGTGTTTTCTTGTGCAGTAGATAGCCTAGATCACTGTCAGTCAAATTGGTAGGGGAGATTAATGAAGAATTTGGTATAATAGGGTGTGTGCTTGACCGAGGAGAACGAGGTGTGTCATGTGTCGGTGATGTCACGGGAATATATCAGATGTGTGAGGATTTTTGGGAAATTAGAGACAACAGAGGGAATGTAATAGGCTTGTGGTCAGTAAAGGGTGGGAGGTAGCTGTTCAGGGGTGGTAGCGAGGTGGGTACGTCCAGGGGAACGCCTAGCTCAATCGAGGGTCGGGAAGAGGATATATTATTGTGCAGTGTAGGTAGGAGTGAATTATCAAGTGTAGGAGGATTATGGAGTGGGTATGAGGTACTTGAAGGCCAACATGGGCTATTACTGGAGTGGGGGGTATCATACCAGCTACGAGGAGAAATAGTTGGGAGAGAAGAATTCATACCCAACATATAATGTTGTTGATTATAATGTTGTTGTCAATGAGAATTATGCCTACCACCCCGTCGCCGAGGGAAATGTGCTAGGATATTTTCGGTGTGATGGCAATAGATATACCAAAAAGGAACCCCCCAAAAGTCGAGTTGTTGTGTCAGGTGTGTGTCACCCCAGCTGATTTCAATGTGATCCAAGAACCTGCCTCTGTATTCTTTTTCAATGAGAATCCATGCAACACGTTTGTCCTGCGCTCCCAGACATCTCGAATCAACATATACAAATGTGCCAATTGCGTTGACAATGTCCTTAAAAACCTGTTTTGACCAGAATTTCAAGGGTAAGCCGGGAAGCTTAATCCAAATAAGCTTGTTCTGCGAAGTATTTTTCAGGGGATTGAACCCTATGTACCATGAGTGAAGCACCAGGAAGCTTCGTCCATTTATGCAGGGAACAGATTTGATTTTGTGAAGGTCCTCTTGAATGAGGAAGTGAAAACGATACCAGTCGTTTAACAATCTTACCACTGTTGGCATGTAGCCCAACAATGTTTTCCACTTCAATGCCACCCAAATCCTAATATCCACTTCATTCAACTTGGCGAATTGCCACTAACCAACCAGAGCACGTTTCTGAAGATTGATAACTCTATCAATGAGGACATCATGGTTGAAAGCCAAAGCAGGGATCAGAGTTGAGATACAAAGAGAATGTTTTTTATTTCTATAGCTCCAACCATAAACCTCATGGGAAAGTGCATGCAGATCCAAGTCCGCATGAGTGCCATCTGGAGAGATATTGGACGTTTGTGATGTGTGCTAGGTTTCAGAGATCAAAGGACCCCACTGCCATAAGGATGTCTCTGCATCCATCGTGGCCTAGATGAAACTTTCGTGAGCAGAAGTGTCGGATGCTAGCAGGTCCATGCATGCATGTGATGAGTCCAAGTCTACTAGCAGATGAGGTAGTAATAGAAAAATGAATAATACCCAGGTGCTAGAGTAAAAATAGATGAGAATGTTCAGTGAATCCCTGACAGATATCTAGGGATCCACAATGCGCGTAAAACGATGGGATGAACCTACTGAAAGTAACACCCGCATAAATCGCAATGAATGAGATGTGTTGTCTAAACGTCTAGGCTAAAAGAGGAAGGTACCTAGGTAGTAATTATAGAAAAGGGTTGTGATCAAGTTGGCAATAAAAGAGGTATGTAGGTGTCAGAAATGGTATGTGTGGTGTTATCCCAAGTCACCTCATGTCGGGATGGAGCCGCCTAGTCAGTAATTGCTGAAAATGTCCCGAAAAACAACCGATTATCAGTGACCGAAAAAAGTAGCCACCCAAGCATAGGAGACGGAACAGTGCTACCAGAAAAATGCAACCGTTCGAGCACAGGATACCAGACCTGCTCAGGGTAGATCAAGTGATCGAAACCCGAAGCAATGACGCTGTAAGGAGGCCATTAAAAATCCTTGCAACAATAGCAACAACTTCAGTGGCTATGGTGTCGAAAATAAAGGGCCACAGAAAGGGCTAGATATCCTTGCAAATCTTTGCACATCTTAAGAGTTGTGTGTGTATTTGCTTAGCATAATATCGTGATCTACACAAAGAGACTAAGTTTTCATATTAAAAATTGATTTTTTATGCAAAATTATATTTTAATTGCATTTTCACCCGTTTGACACTGTCAAAACAAAATTCAAGCATTATGTTTAAAATAAATTAGATAAAAATTATCATAGGAATTAGAAAATGTGAAACTCATATGTCATTGGATAGAGGATTCCTTCCCTAATCAAACATGATCAACTCCACCACTTAAGGACAAATTTCACCTCAAGTGGTCTATGGTACAAAATGGTGTTGCAGAGAAATCCGCACAAGAAGAGCTAAAACTTTGTTTTATTGGTGCTCAATAGTTTGATCTAGCCCTTAAAAATCTAGATCTGAGTGTTTAAGATAAAATTTCAAATAGCTCTATTAAGGATTTAAGAAACCCTTAATTGAGCTATCATAATTATCTAAAAAAAAGAGAGAGAAAAATAAAAAGAAATACTTGTCTTTAAGCTAAATATAAAATTTATTTATTCCAAAAAATTAATTTTTATAAATATTCAAATTATTTCAAACTCTAATTTTCCTTAATTATAAATCCAAACTTTCTAATATTTTACTAATAAAATAATTATAATAATATATCAATAATTTTCTGTAAAAGATTTTAGGGTTGCTTTTCAAAATTTTAAATTGTGATGTCCCCCGTAAATGTGAATATTCTTTTTACTGCATGTTAAAACAAACTGAAACTGATTTAAGTTTATATAAATAGAAATTATGTTTTAATTATTAAAAGAAATGTAGTGCTCGAATTTGGCAAGTAAATGAATTGATATAATTTCATGAGAAGGTGTCCGTAAAAAAGGTGATGGATGAAATTATCAAGAAACAGTTAGGTTGGGCAGTTACCCAACCCTAACCACTCCTATGAAATATTTATCCCAAAAGATCAAGAGGATGGGGGGCATCTGCGACTAGGAGGGAGAGAAGGGAGTAGAAGAATACCTAATGAAAGGGAAGAAAGAATTGTGCTTGTTAGCTCTGCTACATTCTTCAACATTTGATGGATCAAAAATAGGTCTGGCAGTGCTCGTTATGCTTACAAGGGACCCGCATTAGTCATTCTTCTCCTACTCCTTCATTCTCCTTATACTTTCATAACCCCCCACCATCTCTGTTTTCTTCCAAAACCCGGCATAAACCCATTTTTCTTTAGCTCCCGGGCACCGAGTTTAAACTGTCATGTAACCGCGATCACATAATCGTGCGCTATTCACAAGCCCTTTCCATCACATCAGTGAAAAGTTGTACAATTAAGTTCCCGCCATTCGATCATCCATCGCCCGATCCAACGGTCCCCACCGCAAATAACCTGCCCGTTTCCTCCGCACCGACCAATCTACCCTGACGCGATTGGACGAAATTCGCACCTCCCGCAACCATAAGATTGCGCCCACGGGGAAAGTGGTTTTGGTCCCACCTCGTCCGCCATGCGTCGTGCGATGAATGGGATCGCTCCCCCATGTATGTTTTCCGCTCACCTCCCTAAGGTGGTGCAATAAATACCGCTCACCACCAAAACTGCCCTCCTCGCTCGCTATCTCCTGTGCATATTTTCCGCCTGATCACCGTCAGATTTGTCCGCCTCCCATTTCTGTCTGATACCTCCCGCCGAGAGATCTCTCCCATTCATTTGTTTGATCCAACGGCTGATGTCTATTCCCGTCCCACCCATGCATCCGTCATGCAGTCCTCACGTCCATAGCCTGTACCATGCATCCGAAGGACAAAGGTGGCCAACATTCAGTACTTCGAGCAGTTACTCCTCAACAACTACATTCAAGAGCAGTATGGATGAAGGACGAGAAGGACATGCCTCGAGCAGTTGAATTCATTCAGCAGTTATGGAGCATTCTTTCATATGACATTCCACCTACTTAGGAAGGACAACAGAATATCAGAGAAGATCAAGTCCATTCACCAAAGCAAGTAGATTGCAGCAGAGACCCATACTAGATAGTTAAAGGGGTTAGTGGTCAATTATGACCCCTCCACGCATTGATCAACAGAGCATTTTTGTAATCAAACTCTATATATACCCGGAAGACAGATGTAATCGGGGATTATGGTTGATGGTTGTTGTTTTGATGTAAGGTTCAACTTCTGGAGACTGTAACTACTTTGATACTTGCAGTGTCTGGTCTTCATTTTCAGCTAATACAAGCTTCTTTTGCTGTTAATTGCTCATTTTCCATTTCTACTCTATTCTAGGTTGTGCCTGTTATGCATTTGTCATGTGCTCTTGATATTTAGCATTAGAGGGGTTGTCATCCCACCTCTATGTTAAAGTCTAGTATGTATCATTGAATGTGTTATGAAAGTTTCTATTTACTTAATGCCAGAGATCTGTCATCCTGTCTGTGCATTGGGAAATAGATTTGCAAACCTTCTTACTGGTTGCAGCCGGCCATCACATGGTTTTGTGCATCTGCTGGTGTGGTCAGTATTCTCCATGTACACCTATTCCTTAGACTGTGAGTAATTGGTGGTCTAAAGCCTTGTAGTCTGGGGGTGTTCACCCATGTCTGGAGTTAAGCATAGTAGAAGTGGTTATCTAGCTTGAATATGCATCATTCCTTCCATTCATCCATTTCCAACATTTTTTTGAGTTTGTAATGTTCCCGAGCATCTCTGAGATACAACCTAGGAGAGTTTCTTGGGGTGATAACATTAAATGGTGCCATTGCCGGGGAGAGGAGATTGAAGCTCAGCTTCCCTGGGAGACGACACAGTTCCAAATCTTGATGATAGACAAAGTCTAGGAACATTTCTGGTTGTAATCATCTATTTAGCAACTCCATTGGAGGAAGACAAACCTTTGGCGACTCCACATCATAGTCCTGGCTCAGTTCGTGAGACACACTCGAAGAAATCCTTAGAAATCACCAGCTATTCCAGTGCTTGGCCCTGAGAAGATTGTTAAACCGAAGAAAACATTAAAGAAAGGAGCATCAGGATCAGGTAAGCCCAAGAAATCTTATTTTTCTTTGCATGAGAAGTTTTTAGTTGAGGATATACAATTTAAAGATATAGAGCCTAGTGTTGCTAGTGAAGAAACACCTGCAGAGATTCATAAAGCTCATTTTTGAGTCAGTTCCCCTTTGGGTTGTATTCCAAAGAAAGCCTCCCATACAGTCCATCAAATTCCTTCATTTATGTCATCTATTTCATCACTTCCCACCATTCAAATCACCAGTATCCTTCCATCTATCCCAGTCATGGCAGGCCAGCAAGCTCCCACGAAGATGGAAAGAATCATAGCTACTAGGTATGAACCCCTGGTCTTGCCTGCTCCTTTGAATGCCATGCCTGCAGGAGAGTATCAGAAATATATGCCCAAATTTACCAGTACAAAGGGAGTAACAGCTGAAGAACACCTTGAATGTTTTTATAGCTATGCTAATAACCTAGATATCAGTGAAGATGATGTGTGGATGAGAGTTTTTGTCCAGAGCCTTGATGGTGAGGCCAGAAAATGGTTCATAGAATTGCCCCATAGGTCTATTACTAACATTGAAGCATTAGACGATGCATTTTTGAAGAAATGGGGAGATAGGAAAGACCTGCTCTACTACCATACTGAGTTTGGAAACCTAAAGAGGGAGAATGGGGAATCATTGCCTGATTTCAATAAAAGATTTAACCATATGTATAGTAAGATACCAACTGAAGTAAAACCTACCCCCACCTCTGCCAAACTCACTTATGCTAATGCTTTTGACTCTTATTTATGCCTGTTTTTGAGAAAAAGAAGATGTTCCACTCTAGCTGATATGTAGGATGCGGCACTAGAGGTGGAATCTAATATTATGGCTGCAGAAAAGCTAAAAAGTCATGCTGATAGAAGAAGGCAGAGAGGTGAGGCTTCTTCTTCCTCTCCCTCATCTTCTGAGCCTAAATTAGATAAAATGACTAGAATGATAGACTCATTGGCTGCTGAAATAGCTAAGCTGAAGGTTGAGCAAAACTCCGGGAAGGCAAGGCTCCCAAATACATTCAGAAAAGCAAATGAGCAAATGCAAATCATTCAGAGGGGTAAAGAAGCTAACAAAGATCAGAAGGTTAAAGCTCCTTTTCAAAATATAGTCATGGAGGAGGAGCAGATTGAAGAAGAGGATGAAATTCACTGTATGGAAGATAAAGGTAGCACTACCTTTTTGACAATGGTTGCATATGAAGAAGCATTGCTTCAAGACCAAACCAGTCAAAGGTGGGACAGAGAGTCTATTCTACAAACTGATGAGTAGCAAAGATATAATCTGAGATCAAAAGCAAACAATGTCAAGGAGAATTCTGCCCAAAGAGCTGATGTCCAAACAGAGCAACAGAATATTAGACAAAGTAGACCAGTAGCTGATCCATCCATCCTCAAAGCACCAGCTCAAGAGGTAGGAGGTCTTGACAAGTCCCCTTCCCCTTTTTGTTTCGAATCAAAAGTCTAGAAGCTAAAAATATATGTGCCTCTAGTAGAGTTGGTAAAGAGTGAAGTGTTTAGAAAGCCTATCCTTGAAGCTCTTGAGCTGGAAACCACACAAACCCCCACTGACTATGTCAATTTGCAAGATGACAAGCCTACAGTTGTGCTTAGCCCTATGATAGAACCTGCTGATAATAATTCTCCATGATTCTATGTCTCCTTGACCATTCATGACAAAATCCTCCATAATTTCCTGCTAGAAACTGGGGCCAGCCACAATCTGATTCCCAAGGCTATCATGGAAGAGTTTGGCCTTGATATCACTAGGTCATATCATGATTTATTCTCTTTTGATTCAAGGAAAGTGAAATGCCTAGGATTAATCAAAGACCTGGCCATTATCCTAACTCAGCTGCCCATGAAGAGTATGATGATGGATATTGTGGTAGCAGATGTCCCTCCTAAGTTTGGCATGCTGCTGTTTAGAGGATGGATTAAGAGACTAGGTGGGACATTACAGAATGATCTATCTTATGCCATTGTCCCAGTTTTTGGAGGAGAAAGCAGGAGATTGTACAGAGAAGCACAACTGACATACATCATCAGTGATGAGAAGAATCCTTCTAATCATCCCATATATGTTGTGGACACTCATTTTGGAGCATGTATTCTCCAAATTGAAGAATCCCAGAGGGTCTCAATACAGATCAAGAAACAAGTAAATCGGACCGTGGGAGAGGAAGGAAGTCAAGTTTGGGAGATGTTCTTTGATGGAGCATGTTCCTGGGACACTGCAGGAGCAGAGGTGGTGCTGATATCTCCAAAAAAAAAAATAATAAATAAAAAAAATAATAAAAAATAAAATATAATAAAATAATATATATAAAAAATAAATAAATAGAAATAATAAATAATAAATAAATAAATAATATAATAAATAATAATAATAATAAAAAATAAATATAATAAATAAATAAAAAATAATATAAAAATAAAAATAAATAAAGCACACAAATGTCTTTTAAGCTGTCTTTTCAAGTAACTAATAACATAGCAGAATACGAGGCTCTGATATTGGGCCTTAATGCAGCTAAAGACAGAGGAATCAAAAGCATAAAGGTGTTTGGAGATGCTGATTTGATCATTCAGCAAGTAAATAGAACATTTCAAGCAAATAATCAAAGACTGAAAGCATACAGAGATGAGGTATGGAGACTCAAAGATTCCTTTGATAATTTCTGTATTTCATATATCCCTAGAGCCAAAAATCAGCTTGTTGATTCCCTAGCATGCTTATCCCTCCCATGCCTCCCAGACTAGTTTATGAAGTCCAAATGAAGTATAGGCCATCCTTCCCTGATAATGTCCACCATTGGAAAGTTTTGATGATGATGATGAGTTGAATAGGTTCTTGCAAGTCATTGGTGAATTCTCTGAAATACAAATTGACCAAGAAAATGAAGCCTTGGAAGAAAACCCCCAGTCCCAGCTTAGAAATAAAATTGGCAAAGAGAGCATTGTCCAGCTTCTCAGTAATCATATTCCAAAGGGTCTAATTCCTCTAGAAAGACTGTTTGACCAGAATGATGTGCCTCATAAGGCTGCCCAAAATGAAGATCGGTGTGCAGTCTGTAAGCATGATATAGGGAGTCCAAGTCAGCCTAGATACATAAACATGTCCTCTCATCTGTCTGCTGACCGAAGTTTAGAATATTGCAATTTAATGAAGCAGTTTGTTGATGTCTTTGCCTGGGAGTATAGTGATCTGAAAACGTATGATAAGAAGATCATCCAGCATAAAATCCCTTTAGAGAGAGATACCATTCCTTTCAAGCAGAAGCTGAGACCTATAAACCCAATGCTCCTCCCTCTGATCGAAAAAGAAATAAAAAATTGTTGGCTGCCAAAATCATAGTCCCTCTCAGGTATTCAAAGTGGGTAGCCAATTTGGTTGTGGTGAGGAAGAAAATTGGAGAAATCAGACTCTGTGTTGATTTCAGAAACATGAACAAGGGCTCCAAGAAAGACAATTATCCCCTACCCAAAATGGAGCATTTGCTCTAGAAGGTCTCAGGAGCCAAAGTGATGTCTTTCCTAGATGGATTTTCAGGGTATAATCAAATTGTTGTACATCTAGATGATCAGGAGAAGACCGTATTCACCACTCCTTGGGGCACTTTTACGTATTCCAAAATGCCTTTTGGGTTGATGAATGCTATAACCACCATTCAGAGAGCTATGGATATAGCATTTGTGGGAGAGAAGGATAAGTTTGTCCTTATCTACCTTGATGATATAACAGTATACTCTAGCAGCCATTTTGACCATTTGCAGCATTTAAAAAAGGTGTTTTCGAAGTGCAGAAGGTTTGGGATTTCAGTCAATCCTAAGAAGTCACAGTTTGCGTTAGAAGAAGGTAAGTTGTTAAGACATATTGTTTCTGCTGCAGCTGTCCGAATCAACCCAGAAAGATTAAAAGCAATACAGACCCTGTCTGTCATGAGACAAAAAAGGATATCCAATCCTTTCTGGGCAAGATTAATTTTTTGAGGAGGTTTATAACAAATTTTGCAGAACTTGTGAAGCATATTATCTCCATGTTGAAGAAGACATGGCAGGAAGGATCACTGATTTGGCAGAGGTACATCAAATCCGAGAACAGCTGGTTGAAAAGGTTGTAGCACATCAGAAAAAGATCAAGGAAGCTTTTGACAAAGGGACAAAAGTAGATAATTTTCAGGTTGGAGACTTGGTTCTGAAGTGGGATGCACTAAAGGAAAAGAAAGGAAATCATGGGAAGTTTGATGCTTTCTGGACAGGGCCTTTTATCATTTCTCAGATTCAAGGGAACAACACCTTCCAACTGAAAAGTATGGGAGGAGAGGTAGTTTTTGATGGCCCAGTTAATGGACGTTTTCTGAAAATTTATGTGATTTAAAGTCTTTTGGCCTTAAAATTGTAAATATTTGATTTTATCAGTCTTAGTGTAGGTTTGGTTAGACTCCATGCCCAATGGAACACTAGGAATTTTGCTAATTTGTTTTCATCGGAAAGGCATTCATCTGCAGGTTCTTGAGACCTCATAGGGAGGATCTCATCCCCAGAAGGAGCTAGTGTTAGCTCTGCTACATTCTTCAACATTTGATGGATCAAAAATAGGTTTGGCAGTGCTAGTTATGCTTACAAGGGACCCGCATTAGTCATTCTTCTCCTACTCCTTCATTCTCCTTATACTTTCATAACCCCCCACGATCTCTATTTTGTTCCAAAACCCGCATAAACCCATTTTTCTTTAGCTCCCGGGCGCTAAGTTTAAATTGTCATGTAACCACGATCACATAACTATGCACTGTTCACAAGCCCTTTCTGTCACATCAGTCAAAATCCGTACAATTAAGTTCCCGCCTTTCGATCATCCATCGCTCGATCCAACGGTCCCCGCCGCAAATAACCTGCCCGTTTCCTCCGCCCCGTCCGATCTACCCTGACGTGTTCGGATGGCATTCGCACCTCCCGTGCCCATAAGATTTCCTGCGTGTTAGCCCACGGGGAAAGTGGTTTTGGTCTCGCCCCGTCCGCCATGCATTGTGCAATGAATGGGATCGCTCCCTCATGTACGTTTACCGCTCACATCGCTAAGGCGATGCGATAAATACCGCTCACCGCCAAAACCGCCCTCCCCGCTCGCTATCTCCCATGCATCTCTTACGCCCGATCTCCGTCGGATTTGTCCACCCGAGATCCAACGGCTCACGACTATCTACCTCCTGTTTCCATCCGATACCTCCCACCGAGAGATCTTTGTCATTCATTTTTTTGATCCAACGGCTGATGTCTATTCCCGTCCCGCCCATGCATCCGCCATGCAGCCCTCATGTCCATAGCCCGTACCATGCATCCGAAGGACAAAGGTGGCCAGCATTCAGTACTCTGAGTAGTTACTCCTCAACAACTGCATTCAAGAGCAGTATAGCCGACGGATGAGAAGGACATGCCTCGAGCAGTTGAATTCATTCAGCAGTTATGGAGCATTATTTCATACGACATTCCACCTGCTCAAGAAGGACAGCAGAATATCAGAGAAGATCAAGTTCGTTCACCAAAGCAAGCAGATTGCAGCAGAGACCCATACTAGATAGTTAAAGCGATTGGTGGTCAATTATGACCCCTCCACACACTGATCAGCGAAGCATTTTTGTAATCAAACTCTATATATACCTAGAAGATAATGTAATCGGGGATGATGGTTGATGGTTGCTGTTATGATGTAAGGTTCAACTTCTGGAGATTGTAACTACTTTGATACTTGCAGCGTCTGGTCTTCATTTTTAGCTAATACAAGCTTCTTTTGCTGTTAAGTACTCATTTTCCATTGCTATTATGTTCTACGCTATGCTTGTTATGCATTTGTTCATGTGCTCTTGATATTTAGCATTAGAGGGGCTGTCATCCCACCTCTATGTTAAAGTCTAGTATGTATCATTGAATGTGTTATGTAGGTTTCTGTTTACTTAATGCCAATGAGTTGTCATCATGTATGTGCATTGGCAAATAGATTTGCAGACCTTCTTACTCGTTGCAGCCGTCCATCACATGGTCTTGTGCATCTGCTGGTGTGGTCAGTATTCTCCATGTACACCTATTCCTTAGACTGTGAGTAATTGGTGGTCTAAAGCCTTGTAGTCTGGGGGTGTTCACCCATGTCTGGAGTTAAGCATAGTAGAAGTGGTTATCTGGCTTGAATATGCATCATTCCTCCCATTCATCCATTTCCAACATTTTGTTGAGTTTGTAATGTTCCCGAGCATCTCTGAGATACAACCTAGGAGAGTTTCTTGGGGTGATAACATTAAATGGCGCCATTGCCGGGGAGAGGAGATTGAAGCTCAGCTTCCCTGGGAGACGACACAGTTCCAAATCTTGATGATAGACAAAGTCTAGGCATATTACTGGTTGTAATCATCTATCTAGCAACTCCATTGGAGGAAGACCAACCTTTGGTGACTCCACATCATAGTCCTGGCTCAGTTCGTGAGACACACTCGAAGAAATCCTTAGAAATCACCAGCTATTCCAGTGCCTGACCCTGAGAAGATTGTTAAACTGAAGAAAACATTGCAGAAAGGAGCATCAGGATCAGGTAAGCCCAAGAAATCTTATTTTTCTTTGCATGAGAAGTTTTTAGTTGAGGATATACAATTTGAAGATATAGAGCCTAGTGTTGCTAGTGAAGAAACACCTGCAGAGATTCATAAAGCTCATTTTTGAGTTAGTTCCCCTTTGGGTTGTAGTCCAAAGAAAGCCTCCCATACAGTCCATCAAATTCCTTCATTTATGTCTTCTATTTCATCACTTCCCACCATTCAAATCGCCAGTAGCCTTCCATCTATCCCAGTCATGGTAGGCCAGCAAGCTCCCACGAAGATGGAAAGAATCATAGCTACTAGGTATGGACCCCTGGTCTTGCCTGCTCCTTTGAATGCCATGCTTGCAGGAGAGTATCAGAAATATATGCCCAAATTTACCGGTACAAAGGGAGTAACAGCTGAAGAACACCTTGAATGTTTTTATAGCTATGCTAATAACCTAGATATCAGTGAAGATGATGTGTGGATGAGACTTTTTGTCCAGAGCCTTTATGGTGAGGCAAAAAAATGCTTCATAGAATTTCCCCATAGGTCTATTACTAACATTGAAGCATTAGACAATGCATTTTTGAAGAAATGGGGAGATAGGAAAGACATGCTCTACTACCATACTGAGTTTGGAAACCTAAAGAGGGAGAATGGGGAATCATTGCCTGATTTCAATAAAAGATTTAACCATATGTATAGTAAGATACCAACTGAAGTAAAACCTACCCCCACCTCTGCCAAACTCACTTATGCTAATGCTTTTGACTCTTATTTATGCCTGTTGTTGAGAAAAAGAAGATGTGCCACTCTAGCTGATATGTAGGATGCAGCACTAGAGGTGGAATCTAATATTATGGCTACAGAATAGCTAAAAAGTCATGCTGATAGAAGAAGGCAGAGAGGTGAGGCTTCTTCTTCCTCTGCCTCATCTTCTGAGCCTAAATTAGATCAAATGACTAGAATGATAGACTCATTGGCTACTGAAATAGCTAAGCTGAAGGTTGAGCAAAACTCCGGGAAGGCATGGCTCCCAAATACATTCAAAAAAGCAAATGAGCAAATGCAAATCATTCATAGGGGTAAAGAAGCTAACAAAGATCAGAAGGTTAAAGCTCCTTTTCAAAATATAGTCATGGAGGAGGAGCAGATTGAAGAAGAGGATGAAATTCACTGTATGGAAGATAAAGGTAGCGCTACCTTTTTGACATTGGTTGCATATGAAGAAGCATTGCTTCAGGACCAAACCAGTCAAAGGTGGGACAAAGAGGCTATTCTACAAACTAATGAGTAGCAAAGATATAATCTGAGACCAAAAGCAAAAAATTTCAAGGAGAATTATGCCCAAAGAGCTGATGTCCAAACGGAGCAACAAAATATTAGACAAAGGAGACCAGTAGCTGATCCAGCCATCCTCAAAGCACCAGCTCAAGAGGTAAGAGGTCCTGACAAGTCCCCTTCCCATTTTTGTTTCAAATCAGAAGTCCAGAAGCTAAAAATATATGTGCCTCTAGTAGAGTTGGTAAAGAGTGAAGTGTTTAGAAAGCCTATCCTTGAAGCTCTTGAGCTGGAAACCACACAAACCCCCACTGGCTATGTCAATTTGCAAGATGACAAGCCTACAGTTGTGCTTAGCCCTATGATAGAACCTGCTGATAATAATTCTCCATGATTCTATGTCTCCTTGACCATTCATGACAAAATCCTCCATAATTGCCTACTAGAAACTGGGGCCAGCCACAATCTGATGCCCAAGGCTCTCATGGAAGAGTTAGGCCTTGATATCACCAGGTCATATCATGATTTATTCTCTTTTGATTCAAGGAAAGTGAAATGCCTAGGATTAATCAAAGACCTGGCCATTACCCTAACTCAGCTGCCCATGAAGAGTATGATGATGGATATTGTGGTAGCAGTTGTCCCTCCTAAGTTTGGCATGCTGTTGTCTAGAGGATGGATTAAGAGACTAGGTGGGACATTACAGAATGATCTATCTTATGCCACTGTCCCAGTTTTTGAAGGAGAAAACAGGAGATTGTACAGAGAAGCACAGCTGACATACATCATCAGTGATGAGAAGAATCCTTCTAATGATCCCATATATGTTGTGGACACTCATTTTGGAGCATGTATTCTCCAAATTGAAGAATCCTAGAGGGCCTCAATACAGATCAAGAAACAAGTAAATTAGGCCGTGGGAGAGCAAGGAAGTCAAGTTTGGGAGATGTTCTTTGATGGAGCATGTTCCAGGGACACTGCAGGAGCAGAGGTGGTGCTGATATCTCCAAAAAAAGAAGAAGCACACAACTGTCTTTTAAGCTGTCTTTTCAAGTCACTAATAACATAGCAGAATACGAGGCTCTGATATTGGGCCTTAACGCAGCTAAAGACAGAGGAATCAGAAGCATAAAGGTGTTTGGATATGTTGATTTGATCATTCAGCAAGTAAATAGAACATTTCAAGCAAAGCATCAAAGACTGAAAGCATACAGAGATGAGGTATGGAGACTCAGAAAATTCCTTTGATAATTTCTGTATTTCATATATCCCTAGAGCCAAAAATCAGCTTGTTGATTCCCTTGCTATGTCTGCTAGCATGTTTATCCCTCCCATGCCTCCCAGACTAGTTTATGAAGTCCAAATGAAGTATAGGCCATCCTTCCCTGCTAATGTCCACCATTGGAAAGTTTTTGATGATGATGATGAGTTGAATAGGTTCTTGCAAGTCATTGGTGAATTCTCTGAAATACAAATTGACCAGGAAAATGAAGCCTTGGAAGAAAACCCCCAGTCCCAGCTTAGAAATAAAATTGGCAAAGAGAGCATTGTCCAGCTTCTCAGTAATCATATGTCAAAGGGTCTAATTCCTCTAGAAAGACTGTTTGACCAGAATGATGTCCCTCATAAGGCTGCCCAAAATGAAGATCAGTCTGCAGTCTGTAAGCATGATATAGGGAGTCCAGGTCAGCCTAGATACATAAACCTGTCCTCTCATATGTCTGCTGACCGAAGTTTAGAATATTGCAATTTAATGAAGCAGTTTGTTGATGTCTTTGCCTGGGAGTATAGTGATCTGAAAACGTATGATAAGAAGATCATCCAGCATAAAATCCCTTTAGAGAGAGATACCATTCCTTTCAAGTAGAAGCTGAGACCTATAAACCCAATGCTCCTCCCTCTGATCGAAAAAGAAATAAAAAAACTGTTGGCTGCCAAAATCATAGTCCCTCTCAGGTATTCAAAGTGGGTAGCCAATTTGGTTGTGGTGAGGAAGAAAAGTGGAGAAATCAGACTCTGTGTTGATTTCAGAAACTTAAACAAGTGCTCCAAGAAAGACAATTATCCCCTACCCAAAATGGAGCATTTGCTGCAGAAGGTCTCAGGAGCCAAAGTGATGTCTTTCCTAGATGGATTTTCAGGGCATAATCAAATTGTTGTACATCTAGATGATCAGGAGAAGACCGTATTCACCACTCCTTGGGGCACTTTTACGTATTCCAAAATGCCTTTTGGGCTGATGAATGCTATAGCCACCTTTCAGAGAGCTATGGATATAGCATTTGTGGGAGAGAAGGATAAGTTTGTCCTTATCTACCTTGATGATATAACAGTATACTCTAGCAGCCATTTTGACCATTTGCAGCATTTAAAAAAGGTGTTTTCGAAGTGTAGAAGGTTTGGGATTTCAGTCAATCCTAAGAAGTCACAGTTTGCGTTAGAAGAAGGTAAGTTGTTAAGACATATTGTTTCTGCTGCAGGTGTCTGAATCAACCCAGAAAGAGTAAAAGAAATACAGACCCTGTCTGTCCTGAGACAAAAAAGGATATCCAATCCTTTCTGGGCAAGATTAATATTTTGAGGAGGTTTATGCCAAATTTTGCAGAACTTGTGAAGCATATTATCTCCATGTTGAAGAAGACATGGCACGAAGGATCACTGATTTGGCAGAGGTACATCAAATTCGAGAACAGCTGGTTGAAAAGGTTGTAGCACATCAGAAAAAGATCAAGGAAGCTTTTGACAAAGGGACAAAAGTAGATAATTTTCAAGTTGGAGACTTGGTTCTGAAGTGGGATGCACTAAAGGAAAAGAAAGTCAATCATGGGAAGTTTGATGCTTTCTGGACAGGGCCTTTTATCATTTCTCAGATTCAAGGGAACAACACCTTCAAACTGAAAAGTATGGGAGGAGAGGTAGTTTTTGATGGCCCAGTTAATGGACGTTTTCTGAAAATTTATGTGATTTAAGGTCTTTTGGCCTTAAAATTGTAAATATTTGATTTTATCAGTCTTAGTGTAGGTCTGGTTAGACTCCATGCCCAATGGAACACTAGGAATTTTGTTAATTTGTTTTCATCGGAAAGGCATTCATCTGCAGGTTCTTGAGACCTCACAGGGAGGATCTCATCCCCAGAAGGAGCCAGTGTTAGCTCTGCTACATTCTTCAACATTTGATGGATCAAAAATAGGTTTGGCAGTGCTAGTTATGCTTACAAGGGACCCACATTAGTCATTCTTCTCCTACTCCTTCATTCTCCTTATACTTTCATAACCCCCCACGATCTCTATTTTGTTCCAAAACCCGGCATAAACCCATTTTTATTTAGCTCCCGGGCGCTAAGTTTAAATTGTCATGTAACCGCGATCACATAACTATGCACTGTTCACAAGCCCTTTCTGTCACATCAGTCAAAATCCATGCAATTAAGTTCCCGCCTTTCGATCATCCATCGCTCGATCCAACGGTCCCCACCGCAAATAACTTGCCTGTTTCCTCCGCACCGTCCGATCTACCCTGACGTGTTCGAACGGCATTCGCACCTCCCGTGCCCATAAGATTTCCTGCGTGTTAGCCCGCGGGGAAAGTGGTTTTGGTCTCGCCCCATCCGCCATGCATTGTGCAATGAATGGGATCGCTCCCTCATGTACGTTTACCGTTCACCTCCCTAAGGCGATGCGATAAATACCGCTCACCACCAAAACCGCCCTCCCTTTCGCTATCTCCCATGCATCTCTTATGCCCGATCTCCGTCGGATTTGTCCACCCGAGATCCAACGGCTCACGAGTGTCTACCTCCTAATTCCGTCTGATACCTCCCACCGAGAGATCTCCGTCGTTCATTTGTTTGATCCAACGGTTGATGTCTATTCCTGTCCCCCCCATGCATCCGCCATGCAGCCCTCATGTCCATGGCCCGTACCATGCATCCGAAGAACAAAGGTGGCCAGCATTTAGTTAGTTACTCCTCAACAACTGCATTCAAGAGCAGTATGGCCGAAGGACGAGAAGGACATACCTCGAGCAGTTGAATTCATTCAGCAGTTATGGAGCATTATTTCATACGACATTCCACCTGCTCAAGAAGGACAGCAGAATATCAGAAAAGATCAAGTCCATTCACCAAAGCAAGCAGATTGCAGCAGAGACCCATACTAGATAGATAAAGCGATTGGTGATCAATTATGACCCCTCCACACACTGATCAGCGGAGCATTTTGGTAATCAAACTCTATATATACCTAGAAGATAGATGTAATCGGGGATGATGGTTGATGGTTGCTGTTATGATGTAAGGTTCAACTTCTGGAGATTGTAACTACTTTGATACTTGCAGCATCTGGTCTTCATTTTTAGCTAATACAAGCTTCTTTTGTTGTCAATTACTCATTTTCCATTGCTATTCTGTTCTACGCTGTGCTCGTTATGCATTTGTTCATGTGCTCTTGATATTTAGCATTAGGGGGGCTGTCATCCCACCTCTATGTTAAAGTCTAATATGTATCATTGAATGTGTTATGTAGGTTTCTGTTTACTTAGTGCCAGAGAGCTGTCATCATGTCTGTGCATTGGCAAATAGATTTGCAGACCTTCTTACTGGTTGCAGTCGGCCATCACATGGTCTTGTGCATCTGCTGGTGTGGTCAGTATTCTCCATGTACACCTATTCCTTAAACTGTGAGTAATTGGTGGTCTAAAGCCTTGTAGTCTGGGGGTGTTCACCCATGTCTGGAGTTAAGCATAGTAGAAGTGGTTATCTGGCTTGAATATGCATCATTCCTTCCATTCATCCATTTCCAACATTTTGTTGAGTTTGTAATGTTCCCGAGCATCTCTAAGATACAACCTCGGAGAGATTTTTGGGGTGATAACAGTGCTGTAAGGACAGGGAGGAAAAGTTGTAGTTAAGTCTGGTCATGACAAGATACCTATTGTTGTTCAAGACTGAAATTCTTGAAGAGTAACCTAGAAACGGGTAGCTCCAAAGGGGGATAGAGGGTGATGTAGCGCGAGTCTCAAGGTTGGGAGGAAAGTTGAGATTAAAAGTTTATATTTGGTTCAGCTAGTCAGATAAGTACAATCTAGAAATACTTTGATTAGCTGATAACGGAATTATATATGTCATTAATGTTAGATTCGGTATGCTCATTTTTAATCTAGAGGAGTACATGGATATTATCTTTAGATGACAGCATTTTTATGCATGTTTACACTGGTAAGGTCTAAATGAAGAATTCTAATTGAAAATGAACCTTAAGGGTGACTCTGTTATAAACAAGTTAAAATTAAGTACTAAGTAAATAATTCTGAACTAGTTAAACTAGAAAAGAACGAAATTTCAGCTAGATAATATCATTCAAGTAGTAAGAAGACCTTGACCAGAGGACCTGTGCATAGTTCAAAAGTAGTGTTACATCATTCACAGAATAAATAGATAAATGGCCTTGCCATATTGACTTCGAGAACCCATTAACAAACATAGAGATAAGGGCACAACCCTGTCTTAAATCAAGAAAAGTCCCAAACTAGGAAATTGATAAACGATTTTCTGATGTTTATTCTAACAGTAGGAAGACGTGTGATATCAACAAGAACTTTAAGTTATCCAACTTCATAGTTATCTTTAGCAGTGAGAAAGAAATCTAACACCTATTTTAACTTAATAGGAAAAAAAAGAACAAGTAGTGAGACATGAAATTTTTATCATAGAATGCGTAAGGAATTTCATATAATTTTACAGTGCAATCATGTGAGAAATCCAAAAGAACACTGCGGGACCTTCATGAGGTTTCCATTAAACAATAAGTGATTACAGTGGTAAGAACTAGAAGTCTTTCTCCAAAATCAGGATGAAATATACAAATACTTAGCATCGTTGAGACCTCGGTCCGGTAAAAAACTCAAACATGAAAATAATATATAGAAACAGTAGACCATGATTTCTTGAAATAAAAGATACTATATTCAGAAGGAGAAACAGAGACCCTTAGGTCCAATTTATAACAAAGCAAGAACACTTTCTTAGGACAGCTAGAGACCCAAAGCCTCTTTAATCGAAAATGTATCATATTCAACATCTAGAAAACCTTGAGTCGAGCTTAGAAAAGTGTTACAGCTCTCCGAAAAAACGACATAGACCGTGAGACAAAATTTAATAGAAACAGGGACCAAAGGCTTCGGAAATACACTTTCATCGTTCTTAGAATTAAAATTGCAGTACGCATACCCGCTGAAAGATGGGAGGTGATTTTGAAGACGTGACCGCCGGAGCCAGGCCACCTGGGTCTAAACCTGCAAACCCTGTCACCAAAATTTGATTAGGATACTAATATTTGAGGAGGAAAACAATTACATTGTAAATATAGGCCTACATGAAGAATTTCTTATCCAGATTGTCGAAAAGCTCCTTCGGTGCCCCTTTGACAGTGCATACAGCCATGGCAGTAAACTATTGACAAGCAAAGGCGTTTAGAATACGGGGAGGCCACATAAGAGCAACATCGCATATGAAATTAACAGGAGCTAAGGGTCGGTTCATACTCACAGTGAAACCCTCTGTTCCAGAGTTGGACCCAAACCATTCAACCAGGAAAATGCAACAGGAAAGCCCCTTCCGAGACGAACTAGGGCATAAAGTTGTAAGCAACAACCATCACCGTCTGATGAGAAGCAACAAGGAGAGCCCTTGATGGGGCACAATCAACCAAGCAGCAAGGAGCCAGTTTTCCATCACAGAGAAGTCTCTCGAGGGAGCAGCTCCTCTTTCCTAGGTAAGTGGCTATCCCTCAATTAAGTCCACCATAAGGTATAGTACCAACTCGCAACAGTTCAAACCGAATTCTAATAAATGTTAAATGTAATGACTGTAAAGTTATGTAAGGCTTAAGGTAAGGTTAAATTCCGCCATCAGCAATGAAATGAATACGAAGACCTTTTGAAACCATTTATTTGTACAATGTATATAAATCCACATGCCTAGAAAGGATTCCAACTTAAATCCATTTTGCATAATTCATTAATTATGTTTTGTCATAATGAAATGTTGATTTTGATATATGGTAAAAGATTTTTTTTTTTTTACATGGGTATGTTACATATGGTATCAGAGCACTCAAGTTGCTAAGATGAGACCTCTAGAACAAATAAATAATAAATTTTGTGATATGCATGTAGGAAGCAGGAACAGTCAGTATGAGGAGAACATGGAACCTTCCCCTCAAATCCGCAATAGGGATAGGAGCCACAACATTTCAGGAAGAAAATCCTGAAGTGTGGGTACAGTTGGGCAAGGAGTGACAAAACACCAACACAGATATTATGATGACAGTGCAAGAGTTAAAGGATGAAATGGCCCAGTTACGGGCAGATAAAAAAAGATTAATACAGGAACAAGAAACAATTATGAAGAGTCTATCTGATAGACAAAATAATCGGCCACTAGTTCACAACCTTGAACATAGAAATGTATCAGGGGAACAAGATTTTCGGAGAAAAGATGTGGAAACCGGTGGTAGTGAAGAAAATCACAAAGAGGAGTCAGATAATGTGTCTAATCATAGAACATAGAAGAGGCGGAAAGTGGAACGTTAGGGGGAGTTTCGAAAGGTAAAGCCCCCTCTCTTCGATGGAGAGTAGGAAGAAGTGGCAAAAGCATGGCTCATAAATATGAATAAATATTTCCAGTTGTACAAATATGACCATAATCTGAAGGCTCGCTTGGCTATTTTCCAGTTACAAGGAAAGGCCACACTATGGTGGGAGGAAGTAAAGACTGTTTGGGGAGTGGACGAACAAAGTATCACCTGGGAAAAACTCCAAAGATATTTTAAAGAAAAATACCTAACAGAAAGATTCTATGATGAAAAATCTAAAGAATTTCATGATCTTCGGCTAGGACAAATGTTCGTGGATGAATTCATAACAAAGTTCACATCATTACTGCGATACGTGCCTTACATACGTGAAGAAAAAACAAAGGTGAAACGATTCATCAACAGCTTACCTCTATTTATGAAGGAATGATTGGAATTTGACAACCTAAAGACCATGAATGAAGTAATCCAGAAGGCATGGATTTGCTATCAGCAAAACATACCAAAAGGAGACATGAGCAAGAAATGGAATGATAAAAAGGGAAATAAATTTGTCCCCGGTCATAAAGGAAATAAAGGCTCAAGTAGAAAAGGATTGTATAATGGACAAACCAATAGGAATTTTAATAAAAATCAGCCCAGATTTAAAGTGCCAAGTGAAGCTGGAACTAATGAGAAAACAGGCAGAATTGGAGTAGAGTTGGCTACAAGGCCCCATGTATAGTGTTGGGGATGTGGAGGCCTGCATTATATCAAGAACTGGCCACAACGCAAGGGAGCTAACTAGATCTCTCAGTTACAAGAAGCCTCTACAGTGGGAGAGATAGTAAGGAGTTTCCCCAAAATTAACGCGGCCCTGGAAGATCATCAAGCGGAATTTCAACCAACAATCATTGAATTTGAAGGTAAAATTCTTAACCGATCTGTATCTATTTTGATTGACCTCGATGCTACTTTGAGTTACATTAGCCCTAAGATTGTGGAACAATGTAAATTACAAGCAGTAAAGTTTAAAAATCCATGGTTAGTGCAACTAGCCACAGGGGCCAAAAGAAGAGTTTTGGCCAAGGTCAGTAATTTCCCGCTAGAGCTAGCTAACCAGTCCATCATGGAAGATTTGAATGTACTACCATTAGGATCATACGACCTCCTTATTGGACTGGACTAGTTAGAAAAGCATTGGTCCCTTATTAACTGTAAAACTAAAACCATTAATTTCCTGGATGACAACGGAGAAAGACAAGAAATGCAAGGCATTCAGAAGCCTCTGTAAATAAGACCTGTAATAGCTTCCCAATTAGAAAAATGCATTAGAAAGGGTTGCCATATTTTTTCCATGCAAGTAGGTTACGCTGACTCTAAGGAGAAATCTGCTACTTTAGGGAATATACCAGTGATACAAAACTTTTCGGATGTTTTCCCTGAAGAAATTCCAGGTTTACCACCAAAAGGAGATAGAGATTTTACCGTTGAGCTCATTCTGGGAGTTGCTCCAGTCTCCCGAACCCCTTACCATATGAGTGTACCTGAATTGACATAATTTAAAATACATCTACAGGAGCTACTAGATAAGAATTATATACGACGCAATGTGTCCCCTTGGGGAGCTTCAGTATTATTCGTTAAGAAGAAAGATAGAACATTGCAAATATGCATGGACTGTTGTCAGTTAAACAAATTTACCATTAAAAATAAATATCCCTTACCCCGTATAGATGAATTATTTGATCAGGTTAAGGGGGAAACCATTTTCTCCAAGATTGACCTCTGATTAGGCTATCGTCAAATCTGGATAAAGGAGGAAGATATAGCAAAAACCGCATTCAGAACTCGTTATGGGCATTATGAGCTCGTAGTGCTTCCTTTTGGATTAACTAACACCCCAGCAACCTTCATGTGTCTCATGAACATCATATTCCATCAATACCTAGACATGTTCGTGCTAATCCTCATTGATGACATATTGATCTACTCACAGAGCATGGAAGAACATAAGGAGCATCTCCGCATTGTTCTTCAACTCCTAAGAGAACACGAGTTGTATGCCAAATACAGCAAGTGTGACTTCTTCAAGGATCAAATCCAGTACTTGGGACATATTATCACCAAGGAGGGAATTGCAGTAGATCCAGAGAAAATAAAAACCATCATGGAGTGGTCGGTACCGAAAGATGTGGTGGACAAAAGATCATTCATGGGTCTAGCTGGATATTATAGGCGATTTGTGGAAGGTTTTGCTAGGGTGGCATAACCTATTACCTCTCTGCAAAAGAAAGGAAGAGCCTTTAGATGGACCCCTGACTACCAAAGTAGCTTTGACCAGCTTAAGCATCTACTCACCACTGCCTCAATTTTGAGTATTGTTGATCCTAACAAAGAATACGTAGTGTGTACAGATGCTAGCAAGGAGGGGGTAGGTGGCGTACTAACGCAAGAGGGTATGGTTATAGCCTATGAGTCAAGAAATCTCAAAGAATATGAGAAAACGTATTATGCGTATGACTTGGAATTAACAACAGTTATTCACGCCTTGAAAACGCGGTGACACTACTTATTGGGCAAGAGATTTTTCTTATTAACAGATCATCACAGCCTAAAAAGCTATTTCAAATAGCCCACATTAAACGCTAGGCAAGCTTGTTGGGTTGACTTCCTAAGCGAATTTGATTTTGAAATTAGGCACTTGAAAGGAAAGGAAAACCGGGTTGCGGATGCTCTAAGTCGGAAGGTAAATTGCTTATATGAAATTTCTTTTAGTGAGTCATTCACTACATTCTATGAGAAGATTCGTGAAACATCCATGCAAGATTTAGTATATAAACGTTTGTGGCAGCAAGCAAAAGTAGTAAACAGCCATGAACAACAAATGGGATATGAGGTTACTCCAAATGAATTGATGATTTATAGAAAAAGGCTATATGTGCCTAACCAAAAATTGCTTAAAGATTTAATCTTAGATGAATACCATAAAAGCCCTTATGTAGGACACCCAAGATATCAAAAAATAATTTCTGTCCTTAGAAAATAATTCTTTTGGCCTGGTATGAGGAAATAAGTAGCAGAATATTTAGGACATTGTTTGGAATGCCAACAGGTAAAAGCAGATCACCAGCGCCCAGTAGGGCTGCTTCACCCACTTCCTATCCCTTAATGGAAGTGGGAGACAATATCTATTGATTTCATCACTGGACTACCTAAATCAAAAAAATTAAACGACTCTATCATGGTGGTAGTAGATAAGTTGATCAAATATGCTTATTTCATACCCATTCAATCAACTTATAAAGCGGTACAAATTGCTAACATTTTTATGCAAAATATTTTTAAATTGCATGGCCTACCCAAGATGATCATTTCTGACCGAGATGTGAAATTTACGTTAGCGTTTTGGAAGGCCCTGTTTGAGGGATTAGGCACTCAACTACACTTCAGTACCACATATCATCCTCAAATGGATGGGCAGACAAAAAGAGTAAACCAAGTTTTCAAAGACATGTTGTGAGCCTATGTGATGCAACAACCATATAAGTGGGAGGATTACCTGCACTTAGTAGAATTTTCCTAAAACAATGGGTACCATACATCCTTACTAATGAGCCCCTTTGAAGTATTATATGGGTGTAAGTGCAGGACACCTTTGAGCTGGAGCGGCCCAGAAGACAAACTAATGTTGGGACCAGATATGCTGGAAGAGATGGAGAAGATGGTGAAAAGTGTACGAAATAATTTAAAGGCTGCTTAAGACTAGCAAAAGAACTTTGCTAATTGAAAAGGAGCTTCTGAGAGTTTCAAGTGGGGGATCATGTTTACATACGGGTACGAACCAAGAAAAGCACCTTGCAGTGGACCAAATGTGCTAACCTAGCACCCCGATTCTGCGGGCCTTTTCAGATTTTAGCTCAAATCGGGCCAGTGGTGTACCAGCTTGCCTTACCCAGTCATATTTGTGTACACAACGTCTTTCATGTTTCTTTACTTACGAAATACATTTATGATGCTAAACATATAACAAACTGGTAGGAAATTCAGGTGAGCCGGAAAAGTCGAAACTCTCGAAACAATCTGTCTTATATATATATATATATATATATATACACACACACACACACACACACACACACACACACACACACACACACATAATATATATATACACACATGCAATATAAAAGATGTTTTTACAATTGAATGAATTTTTAATTCAGGCTTTGACTAAAGTTTTGTTTTGTTTTGTTTTTTTTTTTTTTGTTTTTTTGATATTCAGGTCGAATCGGAAGGAGAATTCCTGTTAGAGCCAATGGGTATACTCGATCGGAGAGAAGTAATGATGCGGAGATGAGTTATCACCCAAGTTAAAATTCAGTGGCAGCACTTTGGGTCTGAAGAAACCACCTTGGAAGACGAGCGGACCATGAGGGAGGTTTATCCATAGTTATTTCCCATAGAGGAACATCGAGATGATTTTAAATCTTGGGGGGGGAGATGTGATGTCCCCCGTAAATGTGAATATTCTTTTTACTGCATGTTAAAACAAATTGAAATTGATTTAAGTTTATATAAATAGAAATTATGTTTTAATTGTTAAAAGAAATGTAGTGCTGGAATTTTGGCAAGTAAATGAATTGATATAATTTCATGAGAAGGTATCTGTCAAAAAGGTGATGGATGAAATTCTCAAGAAACAGTTAGGTTGGGTAGTTACCCAACCCTAACTACTCCTATGAAATATTTATCCCAAAAGATCAAGAGGATAGGGGGCATCTGCAATCAGGAGGGAGAGAAGGGAGTAGAAGAATACCTAATGAAAGGGAAGAAAGAAGGTAGGAAAAGCTATAGTTAAGTTTGTTCATGACCAGATACCTACTGTTGTTCAAGACTGAAATTCTTGAAGAGAAACCCAGAAACGGGTAACTCAGGGGGGAGACAGAGGGCATTGTAGCGTGAGTCTCAAGGTTGGGAGGCAAGTTGAGATTAAAAGTTTATATTCTGTTTAGCTAGCCAGATAAGTACAATCTGGAAATACTTTGATTAGCTGATAACAGAATTATTTATGTCATTAATGTTAGATTCGGTATGCTCATTTTTAATCTAGATGAGTACATGGATATTATCTTTAGATGACAGTATTTATGTGCATGTTTACACTGGTTAGATATAAATGAAGAGTTCTAATTGAAAATAAACGTGAAGGGTAACTCTATTATAAACGAGTTAAAATTCAGTACTAAGTAAATAATTCTGAACTGATTAAACTAAAAAAGAACGAAATTTCAGCTGGATAATATCATTCAGGTAGTAAGAAGACCTCGTCCAGAGGACCTGTGCATAGTTCAAAAGTAGTGTTACATCATTCACAAAATAAATAGATAAATGGCCTCGCCCTATTGACTTCGGGAACCCATTAACAAGCATAGAGATAAGGGCACAACCCTATCTTAAATCAAGAAAAGTCCCAAACTAGGAAATTGATAAACAATTTTCTAATATTTAATATAACAGCAAGAAGACGCATGATAACAGCAAGAACTTTAAGTTATCCAACTTCATAGTTATCTTTAGCAGTGAGAAAGAAAGATAACACCTATTTTAACTTAATAGGAAAAAAAAGAACAAGTAGTGAGACAGGAAATATTTACCATAGAATGCATAAGGAATTTCATATAATTTTACAATGCAATCATGTGAGAAAACCTAAAGAACACTGCGGGACCTCTGCAAGGTTTCCATTAAACAATAAGTGATTACAGTGGCATGAACTAGAAGTCTTTCTCCAAAACAAGGATGAAATATACAAATACTTAGCATAGCCGAGACCTCTGTCTGGTAAAAAACTCAAACACGCAAATAATTTATAGAAACAATAGACCATAATTTCTTGAAATAAAAGATACTATATTCAAAAGGAGAAACAGAGACCCTTAGGTCCAATTTCTAACAAAGCAAGAAAACTGTCTCAAGACAATTAGAGACCCGAAGTCTCTTTAATCGAAAATGTATCATATTCAAGATCTAGAAAACCCTGAGTCAAGCCTAGAAAAGTGTTACAACTCTCCGAAAACATGACATAGACCGTGAGACCCAATTTAATAGAAACAGGGACCAAAGACTTTGGAAATACACTTTCATCATTCTCAGCATTAAAATTGTAGTACTCATATCCGCTGAAAGATGGAACGTGAATTTGAAGAGGCGACAACTGGAGCTAGGCCACCCGGGTCTAAACCTGCACACCATGTCAACACAATTCGATTAGGATACTAATATTTTAAGGAGGAAAACAATTACACCATAAATACAAGCATACATGAATAATTTCTTACCCAGACTCTCAAAAAGCTCCTCCGACGCCGCTTTTGACAGTGCATACAACCATGGCAGTAAACTGTTTACAAGTGAAGGCGTTTAGAATACGTGGAGGCCACACCAGAGCAACATCGCATACGAAATTAACAAAAGCTAAGGGCTGGTTCATACTCACAGTGAAACCCTCTATTCGAGAGCTGGAGCCAAACCATTCAACTAGGAAAATGCAATAGGAAATCCCCTTTTGAGCCCGACTAGGGCATAAAGTCATAAGCATCCCCCAATTAAGTCCACCATAAGGTGTAGTACTAGCTGGCAACCATTCAAATTGGATTCTAATAAATGTTAAATGTAATGATTGTAAAGTTATCTAAGGCGTAAAGTAAGGTTAAATGCCACCATCAGCAATGAAATGAATATGAAAACCTTTTGAACCCTTTGATTTGTACAATGTATATAAATCCGCATGCCTAGAAAGGATTCCAGCTTAAATCCATTTTGCATAATTCATTAATTATGTTATGTCATAATGAAATGCTGATTTTGATATATGGTAGAAGAATTTTTTATTTTTTTTAACATGTGTATGTTACATAAATTTTTAAAAAATGATAATTTGTTTATTGTTTTCATTTTAAATATAACATGTTTTTCTATTTAATCATGTTATAAAAAAATTACTTTTTAAAATTTTCAATAAAAATAAATCAAATTATAATATATTAAAAAAAAACTAAATAAACTACTTGAAATAGATTTATAATAAATACAAAACTAAACACTAATTATAAATATTTTATAGCAGATTAATCATTAATCATTAAAAAATCATATATTATATTTTTCCAAATCATTATTTTAAAATTGTTTATAATTTGTAATTTTATTATTTTGTGAATAGTTTAAAATTTGATTTCCATCATGTTACATCTGAAGGTGAATCTTCTATTATTTTATGAAATTTTGTTAAATTTGAAAGGTTAAATATTTTACTTCATAAATATTTTATATTTCAAAGTGGTTATATTATTTTATGAATTTTTTGTTAAAATTTGAAAGATTAATATTTTATTTTATAAAATATTTTTAATGTTTATGGATATAATTTAATTGGTAGTTGATTTGTTATGAAATAATATATAAAATATGAAATTTAAATTTCAATCTCTTTGAATTGAAGATGAACAAAAAAATCAATATTTTTTTAAGAAAAAAAAAAAATTTCATATTAATTCATTATAATAATAAAAATTATATTACATAAATTTCAAACTTATTTTCCCTTAAAATAAAATACCACACAATTAAATCTTATTATAATAATAATAAAAATTATCTCAAAATTATCTCACAAATTTAAACAATGCAACCAATGGTTTCCTTTAAAATATATATGGAATAAAACAATTAAATCTCAATTATAATAATAAAAATATATATTTCACACATTTTTACCATGCAAATAATACGACAATTAATCATTTCAATTTTAATGATTAAAATATTCAATCTTATAAATGATAATATTATAAATGAATTTCTAAACTTTTTGAAATCTATATACAATATGACAATTAATCATTTTAATTTTGATACAAAAGTACACGTAAAATTCGCAGCAATTGTTCTGTAACTTTTGTAGGTTAGTGGGACACAATGAATGCACTTGTAGAAGCTATGAGTTGATGATGGATAAAACTCCCACCTATAGAGTTTAGGATGAAATGTGGCCCCTAGACGAGAACGCAGGAGTGGCGCGAACATGATTTCAGGGGCGTGGATGAGGCCGAGGCGGAGGAGGACCTGGAAGAGGTAGTGAACAACTAATATGCTACAATTGCGAAGGGCCAGGACATTATGCTCATGATTGTACGAACCCAATGTGTCCATCATGTATGTATTGTACCTTTTTTGATCATGAGATAGAAGATTGTCCAATGCTAATATCTAGGATACGTGACAAGGGAGCGCTAGCACCTCCCCCGACTTAGAACCTGCAGATGGTGAGGTCTAAGCCATGTGAGGAAGATCCAAATGTGAACATTGTGCTCCGAAGTTGAATCACGATGGGAGATGACAAAGGAAAACAACCCAAAGATAGTACTTGGGTTCCCAAAGCTCCGACTAAAGAAGCAAAGTCTGATTTGGAGCGTGCTCGGGAAATATTTATGGAAGCTAAGAAGAGCTTCACTGATGCCTCCACTTCAGGAAGCAAAGATAAATCGAAGCCAGAGATGGTCCCATCTATGCTCACGACATTCCTGTAAACATGCATGAAGTTACAGCCTGATAGTAAGGCTGTAAAGGGATTACAAGAACTCATTAATAGATGCGCTGGGACCGCGCTAGGAGAACCTCGCGTAGCCCGGAAGATTGGAAAGCATAAGATGAGGAAGAGAAGAGAAATGAGGCTAACAACACAGATTGGAGAATATGAGATGGACCAAGTAATTCTAGATTTAGGATCGGATGCGAACGTTTTGCCAAAGCAGACATGGGAGAGAATGGGGAGACCTATGCTATAATGGTCTCCTATTCAGCTGCAAATAGCTAACCAGCAAAAGATAATACCCATGGGGCGATTTTAGGGGATAATTGTGGATATTGAGGGAGCGATCGCGCTAGTAGACTTTGAAGTAATAGAGATTGTTGATGACAACAATCCCTACCCTACACTCTGAGGAATTAATTGGGCCACTGGCATGAACGAGGTGATTAATTTAAAGAAGCGCAAGATGATTTTTGAAAAGAGTCACTACGCGTAGTTATACCTCTGGACCCTGGTGAAGGATCGCACTATACAGAGACGATGCGCGACTATGAAAGTGATGATGATTTGGACTGCATCTATAAGATAATAGCGTGAAACCAAGACTGGGTGAATCCCACTGTGGATGGACAACTTGCATGGGAGAACGACAGCTCCTATACTTCAGATTTGGATGAGGAAATAGAGCGATGGTAGAATCGGTTACATGAGGTGACTACACTGAATTGTAATATGATGACAAGATCGCTGCGCTGTGTATCGACATAAGTAAGAGACCTGCCTACTTATGATGGGTTAAGTGAGGTAGATACCTTCTTGGATAGATTTGAAAAAGAAGTGTCAGAAAAGCAATCCTTCTAGGCCTTGGACTGGGTACTACGTGCTACCCCCGCGTGGTGGTGGGGTACGCACAAAGGAATCTTTGATAATTGGCATGAATGTAGAAGGATGATGTGCACACGGTTTGGGAAGTGTAGAGTGTGATTGACAGATAAATACAATGGGTAGGATAATCTGTGCGCCCATCTAGCTAGGTGGATGTCGACATATGGAAAACAACCTATGCGGATGCGCATGAACTCCGCACTGAGACGTATGGTCAATAAGCGTGTGTTGGGGGGATAGATGTGCAGTTGGCTCTTAAGGTTGGATAGACAGTATGTGGGAAGAACCATTGTGCAGAAGGTTATCCACGTGGAAGCATTTGACAAGGTGTGCAAGATGTTGAATAAGGTATGCAATGCACAATGAAGTGATTAGGACCTACGCGTACCCAGACAAACGCCTTTCCAACTTGTCTATGGAGTAGAGGCCATAATTCCTATGGAGTATATCGTGCTTAGTCTGCACATAGTGGTGCTCACGGGTATGATGGATCGCGGCGCCCTGGAGGAGAGGCTTGCGCAATTGGAAGAGCTCGAAGAAGAATGGTTGGGACTCAATGAAGAGATCCAACAGGGCAACCTTAGGCTCCAAGAACTCATGAATGAAAGAGTTCGGTTGAGGGAGAAAAGCACCATGATGGAAGTGAAAGTCAAGAAGCTTGAGGAAGGAATAAAAAAGGACTTTCTTGATAGAAAGACCATAGTGATAGAGCAAGATGAGCTCGATTACGTTGACACACTTGGGGACCACCACCGAGAGTTTTTCAATTTGCTGCATTGGATGGGACCATATGTTATTAAGGAAATCACAGATGGTGGGGAGGTACAGTTGGAGAAGTTAAATGGTGAACTCTTCCGAGGAAAAGTAAATGGTAGTTGGTTGAAGCCTTACACAAGTGGCCCGACCATCTGACTAGCCGTAGGAAGCACAGTCTTAGCACTCTAGGCAGCTAAAAGGAGGCGCAGGGATATAAACTACTCTGCTCGAGATCTGCGTGATGCCAGTACTATGCGCAGTAGTGAGGTGTCACAGGGTCTGCGACAACGCAAGGGTAGTTGCGTTGCCGCATGGGTTGGCTGGGAAGTGACCTTTATAGTCACTATTCACGATGTGATGCTTGGTTTGAGACCAAATGGAGCAAGTAGCAGGCATTTAAGGCGAAAGTTATGGGCTAGATTTGGGAAAATTTGTCACCAAGGGAGCATTAATGGATCAGATTTGGGGGGAACAATCGAATTCGAATTAAAAAGGTGTTATAAATTGCAAAGGGTTGCCTAGAAAACAACAGTTTCCATTCGAGAATTGAGCTATTGTGCACCCAGAGATTCATGAACCCTGATTCATTAGATCTTTTGAAGTCGAAGGCATTGTTTGAGCACTTACCTGAGCCACTGAGAGATTTGTAGAACAACAATATGGCAGCGTCTGAAGAAGCCATGGATATCAGAGAGATGAACGTTGAAGAGGCTGTGCAGACCATGAGAATAGGAGATGCCCTAGAAAGCATTGGGATAGTCACAGAAATCCATAAATCATCGTGCACGTTGAGGCCCAAGAAAGACAAGCAGCCTATGGTTCTAGTGCGCATGTCCCCTAGAAACCCGCTGAGAACTAAACTTACCATGGAAGAAAAGGGGAAGGCGATCAATTTGGAAGCTGATGAGGAGGAGGAAGACCTTGAGGAAATCCTAGTGGAAGAGGAGGAGGACGAATAAATAGAGGAAGAAACCCAGGGTGCAGACTCTCTGACTAGGTTGCTCACATATGTTCCTCCGGGGAAGGGGAAAGAAAGGGTGCCCAAGGACCTAGATGAGAGAAAGATCTCTCTACAGGCTCCGTTGCTACCCAATGGTATCATTTTTGATGGAGCGCACTTGGGACGAGTGTCGGTTCTAAAATTTGAAGACTGGGATCTTGCGGACCATGAGAAATTCCCACATTTGGCAACCGTGCAGCTAATGTGGTCGAAGAAAAATACAGCGGTGGGAATCATAGAGTTGGAGCCGCACAAGTGGTTGCGAGGAGTAGAGAAAGTAGGGTTGTTAAACCTTCTCTGGGTGCCGCATTAGCATCGCGCCCTAGTGACTATCTTTGTCATCGGGTAGCTGCTCTGCCTGGTGCATGATGGGTGTTTATGGCTGGAGGAGCCCATCCCCATCATGGATGATCTGATTCACACAATTACCCAAATCCCTTGCAAAGGGGAGGATCTAGTGAATGTATCCGACGATAAAAGTGATGATTTGGACATTACGGAGGCCATGAAGAAGAAGTTCAAGATGGAGAAGAAAAAGAGAGGGTACGTGATATCCAGTATCAATAATGTTGCAGTCAGAGTCTAGACGTAGATATTGGTCGGGAAGTTCATGCGGAAATGTCGCGCGGATGAGGTGCTTGCACCAGTGGTTGCACTTGCTGCGCAGTGTGCAAAGGGGGTCTAGTTTAACTGGGTGGATTACTTGTGCTGAGAATTCCTAGAAAATTATCGTGAGGCACAGGAGCAGGGGAAGACTTTCCACTATGCATGACTTCTACTATCCATAGTGCTAGTGGCTTGGGAATTAACTGAGGACAACCAATTCTCAACGGTTGTGAAGGATCTTCCGGAGGCAGTGAAGTACCCTTCGCTGTGGGCAACTAAAGATGCGCAAAGGGTTAGAGACAACAAGATATTCTAGGTGTTCAGGGAGATGAACATCAGAATGGGGATTAACAGCAAGCCGCGATTATCGCCCACTGTCTATAACAGTCTGCAGAGCTTCATGGAGTTCAAGGCAGAATTCCATCATGTGTATATGAGGGCGTGCAAGGACCCCATGAAGAAATTGAATGAGCTACCTTACATGGCCACGCACAATGTCATATTCACCGTGCTTGAGTTGTGGCTACTGGAGTGGCACACTCTAGCCAGCTCCACGGTGGAAGCAGAGAAGTCCGTTTCGCAGAGGAAAAAGGAGGAGGCAAAACTATGGATGACACAGTTGGCCGCGAAGAGAAGGAATGAAGCAGCAGCAGGCACACGATGCAGGATGGAGTGACTACAGAACTGTGGGCTAGGGAGGGCCACACTTTCCAGGTGATGAGCGAGCAACAGATTAATATTGAACAATTGAGCCTGTAGTACGACGAGGCCATGACACAGAATAGATAGCTAGTGCAGGTGGTTGAGGAAGCCTGCCATATGGTCGTTGAGTTGGCCATCCCAGCAGAGCAACCAACAGAGGTGCACATCCAGAGACTAGCAGCAGAGGAACCTTCAGATAGCTTAGCTGCAATTGAAGGCGTAACCTTCAACTCCACCTGATATGAAGGAACAATGTGCCAGTGTCATTACAACAAGAATAACGGAGATCAACAGTGCAGTGAAGGACTGCACCAAACTGTTTGAAGAGTCATTTGAGGTCCTCACCACTTTGAAGGAGAACCTGAACATACAACAGTTAGAAACAGAGGCATGTGAGCTGTAGCAATAGTACGACGAAATAAACGGGACCACGCAGACGGTGGCTCTTACACAGAGGCTTGAGCGAATGCAACAGGCAAAACCACTCAAGGAAGTTGTCTTGAAGGCATGCGTACAACCATGGATTGATGAGGCATCCATCATTACAACCTCGATTGAAGCCAAGCTAGCGCATATGCAAGGAACACAGGAACAGGTGCAGGGCAGTAATTTAGCTACAACAGTTTCTGAACAGCGCATCCAGGAAGTGCAGCAGGTAGTTTCTCAGTGCATTGCTGATCTTGTAGCAGTCCAGGTAGAGTTGGGAGGTCTTCGCGTGAAGATCTCTATCACAATGTTTGTGTTGGGGGCGTGTTGGGCACAGGATCCTCCAAGGGAAGTTTTGGGGCTAAAATCCCAGATTTTGGCCAAAAAGTGTAAATATGATGTAAAGACTCCTCATTTTCTGGGCACGGAGCGCGAAGTTGTAAATGAGTCATAGGTTTGTCCACCCTCAATTTTGTAATGTAATGTCAGCTTTAGAGATCTACCCATGGTCTGCGAACCATGGGATTGTATAAATAGAGCGAGGCTCTAAGTAGTTGAGAGAATAATGATCTAAGAATTAGAGTGATCATGGAATAGAAGGACACTGAAAGATCTAGGTGTAGAGTCGAGTCTTTGGGTCATAGAGTAGGAGAAGGCTCTGCAACTGAGTGCGCAGAGGCCTAGTAGTCCACAACTGAGTGCACGGACCCCTACAGCTGAGTGTGTAGAGCGAGTCGAGTCTGCAACTATTGAAGAATTAATAAAGAGAAGTTTTATACCATTCTTGAGTATTTATTTACCAGTTTTTGCATTGAATGTATTGGGTATAAATTATATTTTTGTTGTTTATATGATGCGTAAACATATATGATTGTGTTGATTAAGTGAATGTAAGTTAAAGTATCTGTTTACATGGATTTGACTAACATATATAAGAGGATAATTAAGATATGTGATGTAACTTGGGGAAATAACGCAGATCGCTGCCATAGCAGCGCGAAATCACCTTAGACCCTAGTTAGGGTTGCGCGAAGGACAGTTGCTGCAGATCACGAAGGTCTTGCAGGTTAGGAAAGTGCGTGAAGCGACCTGCGAGAAGGTAGGCACAGTTAGACTAAATCAACCCCTCGACATCTCCAGGGTGCGGAAACTTGGTTCCAGCATCCCCCCATACTACTTCGGGTGAGACTTCAATCTGCGCACTGCAGGTTGATGTCGAAAGAGCTAGTAGTGTAGGGATTTGTTTGGCTAATTAACTCGAAACCTGGGTCAGGCCCCCATCAAGCCAACACAATGACTGTACGTGGAATCTGGATCGACTGGAGGAAAAATCTATGCAATTTCTCGAGGGAAAAATTTCGAGCAGCAAAGGGCCTTGGCAACAAAAATTATGCAATTCATGGAGGGATCTGGCAGCAAGTTTTAGATGGCTTGGCAGCAAAAACTATGCAATTCCTGGAGGGAGATGACAATGGGCTGTGGGGTTACTGGAGACAAAAATTGTACAAATTGTGGGAGGCTGACTTGCTGAACTCCTCTATGCAGTTTCTGAGCTAAGCGGGATGCTGGGCTACTAATGGGCTTGCTCAGAAATATGTGCAATTTTCTAGGTGAGCAGCCGACCGACTCTCTAGGTGACTGCCTGGAAAAACTGCACAATTCTTGAGGGGAGATAGGGACATACACTTGGTGTCTATCCAACTTGTCTGTGCAATTTTCTCAGTCGGTGGAGCGGGCAAGGTTTGCAACTTTTGCGCAATTTCTGAGGTGAGTCAGTCCCGGGGTCACTGCCCCGTCAAACTCTCCAGTTGACCAATAGGGGGGTTGATTGATCAGCTTTCCGGCAATGCAAATTGAAATGGCTTTGTTGTAAATTTTTTAATTGTTCTGGGTGACAATCATTCGAGTCGATTTCAAGGTGGAGGTATGGTTGTTAGAGGGTAATCCAGTTGTCAGAACTTCAACAAAATGACTAAGTCTATGGGTGAGTGAATTTATGCGTACACGACCTTGCGAACAGACACTCAACATAACTTGACGACAAGACACCTCAAACCATCAAGAGAACATATGCTCAACATGACTGACTGACTGTGCGAGCGATAAGCACGACGCTTGTGATGGACCATTGAACGACCGCGGCGACGCTTGTGCGATAGTGCATACAACTTAGTGTGTGAGTGCAACAAATGTTTACATAGCGAACACAACATGTACACACGAAGCGAAGGCCTTATGCATGACTAGAACATGGTTGCAAGCGTGACATTGTGACCAACATGCAATTTTTTTTCGTTTAACGGTCAAGAAAAGAGGGTCCAAAGACTCACATGAGCCCACTGAGTGACCCCAAGTGATTGAAAACATCAAGTAAAAACTCAAGGGAAGCTCTGAAATTGGATGCAGGCCAAAATTTTGGAGAGTGTTGTAGTCGCTACAACACTTGGCGACAAACTTGTGGAATTCCAGCTTCTCTTTTTTGGTTCATTGACAGCATAGCGCCTTGGTCTTTTAGGGAGTATTGAATCATTGTGTGGGTTACTTTGGGTTTCCAACTTACCCCATGGATAGACATCGTTCACCTTTCTCCAACTCATTCAAACACAACAAAAGTTCCAGCTTGATCACAGTGTTTCGAAATCGGGAAGGGTAGTTTGGCTCGTGAGTTAAAAATTTTCAAAGTATAAGTTTTCATCTTTGGTGTTTCTCCACTGCCAGTAGGCCTGGAGAGTACCCTAGCAAAGTCAGACAAGAACAAACACATTGTTCCATTTCCAGCAAGCCTAGTCAGTACCCTGATGGAGTTGCATGCTTCACCTCTCTGCGCAGGAAGCCTTTCTCTTCTTTCTCCTTTTTATTTTTTAAAGAGGACTATGTATAGGCAGTTATTTATTTTTGGGGCAGAAGAGGGATCCAAAATTATTGATAGCAAAAGATGTTTTTCCTTCAAAGAAGCATGTAATACCTTTGACATAGATTTTCTTGTTTATATTTTCCCCTTCTCCGTTTCTACTATTTGAATGAGCTTGATCACACAGAGCAAAAGACCGAGTACAGCCATGGGGTTTCCCAATGTGGACATAGGTTCATGGTTGGACCTAAGGTTCCCTTGCAGACAACTCGTAATTTCAGTCAAGACTTCATCGGTCGAAGGTTACAACTAAGCACAGAGAAGACGGACGCAAGGCTGGCCAAGTGCTGCAGTGTCACAAGTCTCTTCAAATATCAACCACATACTCATTCAAAAGCCAGAACTCAGTAGAGGGAAGCACTTATTTTCGGAAAAAAAAAATAGCAAGGTACCAAGCAAACAAAACAAAATGAAACAAAAATAGTAAGAAAAGAAAACAAAGAAAAAACAACAAATAGTAATAAGACTATGTACATGGCGCGGGGCTCGTCTTGACCTACTAAAAATAGTGTTTGAGATCTTGGTTGTTGACAGGAAGGTTGTCAATACTCCTGTCAAGTGATTGTAGATGGTATTTGTGTGGGCCAAGTTTCTCATGCACTATGTACGGACCAATCCATAGGGACTGGTACTTCATATACTTGCCTTTGTCTTCATGGGATTTATCCTATTTCAAGACTAAGTCACCAACATCCAAGTTAGCTTTCCCTGCAGACTTCTTGTCAAACCATCTCTTGATATGGTTCTGGTGGAGCGTAAACTTTTATTTTTCTTTCATCCTTGCTTCTTGCGGTTTGTGAAGCATATCCATCCTACATTGAACTAGCGTGCAAGACTTGCCTTCGGATTGTTGAGACAACTGAAGCGCAGGCAAGCAGATGTTGGGTGGTAGGATGGCTTCATTACCATAGACTAGGATGTATGGTGAGGTATTTAGAGAGGGTGTGTGTGTTACGCAGTCAGTCCATAAAGCATTCGTCAAGGCAGAGTGCTAGTTACACTACTCAGAGTAAACAAACTTTTTTATTACGCGAATAAGCGTTTTGTTTATGGATTCTGTGAAACTATTTCCCTGCGGGTATTAGTTAGATGAGTGTTTAAGCACAATAACATTTTGTAATGAAAAATCATAGATCTTCAAAGATGAAAAGTATGTTGCATTATCAAACACAAGTGATACTAGAATGCCAAAGCATGACATGATGTTCTGTTGGAGGAACTTGATGACTTCCTCGTTGTTCACTTTCTGGAGTGGAACTGCTTCTGTCAACCACATGAAGTAATAAGTTATTGTCATAATGTAGTGATGTTGTTTCGAAGAATGTGGGAAAATTTCCTCGATGATGTCCAGGCACCATAGTTAGAATGGTTTAGTCACTGCAATAGGATGCAGTGGGGCTGTTGAACTTCCCGTTTTGTCGGTGCATCACTGACAGATCGGGCACTTGCGGGTGTAAGTATGTGCATCCTTGAATAATGTGGGCCAATAGAAACTGGCTCACATAACTTTGTGCGTAGTGGTATTTCCCGTAAAGTGACCCCTGACCGGTCCATCATGCAGATCTTGCAAAACCTTCTTTGATTCATGTGCCTCCAAGCACCTGAGCAAGATTTTGTTGTTGTGCTTTCTGTAAAGCACTCTGTGTACCATCTAATAAGATAAATATTTAAGACACAATGACCTCTTCTATCTGATGGAAACATAAGGTATGGTGCCCCACTCGAGGTACTAGTGCACATCTATGTACCAAGAGTTTTCGTTTACAGTGGGTGGTGCTCGCACTACATCATACATTTCAATTTCCTGCTCCCAACTTGCAAGCTCTTCTTGTACTGCCTCAGCTATCAGTCTGCAGGGACCATTACCCTTGAAAGTGTGAATTGGCTTGATGTCAAGATCATATTCTTGAAAGCTTTTCATCCAATTCGCACGTCATTCACCCAACTCTTGTTGTACAAAAATTGAGCAAACTGATGGGTGAGGCACATAGACTATGCAATGGTTTTTCAGCAAGTAGGCTTTGAAGTGTTTCACCACCTTGTATATTGCATATGCTTGTTTTTCAATGACGGGGTAGTTGAGTTCAGGTCCCTGCATGCTTGCACTCATAAAGGAGATGGGATGCTCATCATTTAACTCATCCTTCTAAGTGAGTACTAAAGCAAGTGAGGTGTCGGAGGCGAAGGTGTATAACATGAAGTATTTGTTGAGTTTCGAGTTGTAGAGTGCAGGAACTTCTGCAATAACCTACTTGATATGGGTGAATGCATACTTTTCCATCTTGCCCCGGATGTAAACTACATCCTTCTTGATCATGGCTTGCATTGGTTTAACTATCTGCGCATAATTCGAGATGAACATCCGAAGGAAGCTTATCTTTCCCAAGAAGGACTACATTTCTTTTTTGTTGGCTAGGTGAGGGATCTATGTGATAGTCCTAACCTAGTCTAGATCAATCTTGATCCTGCTCTTGGAAAAAATGTGTCCAAGGAGGTTCCCCTTGGACACTGCAAATATGTTTTTTTTGGGATTCAAGGAAATCCCGTATTTCTGGCATCGCTCAAAAAATTTCTTCAGATGGCGTATGTGGTCTTATCATTTTCTTGAAAACACCGTCATGTCATCGAGGTACACCACTACACTCTTTCCAATGATTCTGCGGAAGGCAATGTCCATGGTGTGCTAAAAGGTTTCACCTACATTCACAAGCTCGAATGGAATTCATGTGTATGTGAACGTACCCCACTTGGTACGGAAGGTAGTTTTGAATCTGTCAGGTTCTACTACCAGAACTTGATTATATCCTGAAAACCCGTCAAGTAGAGGAAACATCTTTGCCCTAGATAATGTTTGTAGAATGTGCTCCATAGATGGCATGGGGTAGTTGTCTTTGTCTGAGGTGCAGTTCAAGAATCAACACACAAGCAAATTTCCACGGACTTCTTTCATACAGGAACAAGGTTTGAAACCCAAATAGAATAAAAAACTTTGTATATGATCTATGCATCCAACAACTTGGTGAGTTCTTTCTGTATGAGGGGTTCAAGTGAAGGATGTACTTTCCTCAGCTTCTACTGATATGGCTTGAACCCTTCTTTGATTGGAATGATGTGTTGGATTATTCACTTGTTGTAAAATTTTAGATCGTCATATGTCCACGGCAACACATCTCGGTACTGTTTGAACAAGCGGACAAAGGCTTGTCACTCCTGCTGCATGCCCCCCTCTACGGGTCTGGGCAGTGCCCCAGGATTTTTTTTTGGACCCTATATTAGGTGGGCGAACCTAACTATGGTTTTGTGCATGGTTTTCGCACATGGTTTTAGGTGCAATGGTTTTCGTTCCATGGTATTTTGTAGATCCAGTCAAGGGAACTACGATTATGTTCTAATCTAGGGTTAATGGATTGGGGTTTATGGATGTTTCAACATGTATATATATGTATTGTAACATTGAAAGGAATATAATGAAAAATCTATTTGGTAGTCCCAGTTTTTGGATCCAGGGGAAATCTCTAGTATATTTGTTTTATGTGTTATGCTTTCGCCTTTGTTTATTTTTCTGTTTTTAGAATTCGTATACAGGTAATTTTTGTACAGGGTTAAAACCTACATTTGATATCAGAGTTGTTTTGGCTTCAAGGGGACGCCTTTGTTGCTGAGGGGTTTTTCTCGGGCCTGTGGTAGACCCTGTTCAGTGGGAGATCCGCGGGATCAGCTCTGGTGGTGAAATAATATGGTGAGCAATGGAAAGATAGAGATCGAGAAATTTAATGGTCAGAGTTTTGAGATGTGGAAACTCAATATGGAGGATCTGTTGGTGGATAAAGATCAATGGATCACAGTAGAACCAGGTACTAAACCAACAAGAATGTCCGATGAAGAATGGAAGAAGTTGGATCGGAAGGCAAAGAGCAGAATATGATTGTGTGTCTTAGATTCAGTATTGTTGAATGTACCAGGGGAATCTACGATGAAGGCTTTGTGGGACAATTTAGGGACTTTGTACCAATCTAAGCCTCGGGTGAATAAAACGTTCCTACGGAAAAAGTTGTATAACCTGAAGATGAAAGATGGAAACTCGGTGACAGAGAATCTGAACGCATTTAATATTGTGGTAAGCCAATTATTGTTTGTTGATATTAAAATTTTAGATGAAGATAAGTGCATTAGTTTGTTGTGTTATCTCCCAGATTTATGGGATAGTCTGGTTATTGCAATATGTAGCAATGCAACTGCTTTGCAGTATGATGAAATAGTCTCAGCTTCGCTGACAGAGGAGATGAGATGGAAAAATATGGAGAGCCAGAATGGTGATGCCTTGTCTGTACGAGAACAATCCCAGAACAGAAACAAAAAAAAGTCATTGATTGGGAGATTTAAATCTAGAGGGGGATATAAATCTCTAGGAAAATTTGTAAATATGTGCTGGAAATGCGGAAAGGAAGGGGACTACAAAAGGGAATGTAAATCTAAAGCTCTCGAGAAAGTAAAGGGATCTGATGATGCTCCTTCTGCAGAGGCGAAAACCACCTCAGATGAAGGTGGGGATGTGTACTTGGCCTCTTCTTCAAGTACACATGTATATCATGAGGCATGGTTGATTGACTCAGGTGCACCCTTTCACTTCACTCCCCATAGAGAGTGGTTCTACGAGTATCAGAAATATGGTGGTGGTGATGTCTTTTTAGGGGATGATAGGAAGGCTAGAATCGTTGGTCATGGAAAAGTAAAGTTGAAGTTGCAAGGTGGAAGTATTAGAACATTTATGGGTGTTCTGCATATTCCTTCATTGGCTATGTAATTTCTGTAAGCAAGATGGATGATGCAGGTGCAAAAATAGTGTTCGAGAAAGATACCTCCAACATGGTTCAGGGAGCACTGGTATTGATGTGGGGAGTTCGGATTAGAACTATCTACAAGCTACAAGATAACAATGTTATTGATGGGTGCAACAGTTCTGTGGTTCTTGAAAGTGGAGCAGAAAATCTAGCGGCCTATGGAGAAAAGGCCATGCTATGGCATCAAAGGCTTGGACATATTGGAGACAAGGGCCTTTGAATATTTCATGGTAAAGGTATGGTAGAAGGTATGACTAATAGATCTCTGGATTTTGATTTCTGTGAAAATTGTGTATATGAGAAGCAAAATCGTGCGAGTTTCCTCTCTGGTGGTAAGAGGGCGAAACAGATGTTAGAGCTTGTGCACAGTGATGTATTTCAACCTATGAAGGTCCCATCACTGGGTAAGTCTATGTACTATCTATCATTTATAGATGAATTCTCAAGGAATAAATGGATATATTTCCTCAAGAAGAAATATGAAGTCTTTGACATGTTTAAAGAATTTAAGGCTCTGGTGGAAAACCAGACAAAGGAGAAGATAAAGGTGCCGAGGACAGATAACGATGGAGAGTTTTGAAAGAAGGAATTTGAAGAGTTCTATAAGAAGTGCGGTATTGCATGACAGAAGACTACTCCGTACACACCTCAGCAAAATGGACTTGCAGAAAGAATGGACAAGAAATTGATGGAAAGGGGAAGAAGCATGCTCAGTGGTGCCGGGTTAGGACAAGAATTCTAGCCAGAGATGGTGGAGACGACATGTTACCTTGTCAATAGATCACCTTCATCAGCGTTGGAGGATAAGACTCCACAAGAGGCATGGACTGGTAAGAAACCTTCTCTTTCACATCTAAGGGTATTTGGATGTGATGCATATGTACATGTTCCAAAGGAGAAAAGAACAAAATTGGATAGTAAATCTAAAAAAGTGCATCTTTATTGGTTATAAGGATGGTTTATAGGGTTATAAGCTTTGGAACCTAGTAACAAGGAAGGTTGTGTACAGTCGAGATGTGGTGTTCAAAGAGGTGAAATATGTTATTAAATATGAAGTCCAACAAAAGCAACTTGAGAAGATAGAGTTTGAGCTTAAGGAGGAAGAATCAGACTCTACAATAGAAGAGGAATCAGAAGATGAAGAGCCACAAACTCCGGTTGTGAGGAGATCAGTTCGAGAAATAAGGTAGTCAAAAAGGTATAGTCCATCTGATTTCGGTTCAAATTTTGCTTTATCAATTACTGATGATGATCCCAAAACTGTGAAGGAAGCAGTAGGTTCAGAGGATAGAAAACTCTGGAAAGAGGCCATGGTTGATGAAATGACATATTTGCACAAAAATGAGGCTTGGGATCTGGTGGAGTTTTCGGCTGGAAGGAAACCCATTGGTAGCAAATGGGTGTTCAAGAAGAAGATGAATGCAGAAGGAAAGGTGGATAAATACAAAGTTCGATTGATAGAAAAAAGTTATTCCTAGGTGACGGGAATTGATTTTGGTCATATTTTTTCTCTTGTTGCTAAGGTAGATTCTATTAGATTACTTTTATCTGTTGTTTCTACTTTTTATTTTGAGGTAGAACATATGGATGTGAAGACAACATTTCTTCACGGGGATCTGGAAGAGGAGATCTACATGAAGCAACCTAAAGGCTTTGTGGTGGAGGGTAAGAAAGAACTGTATGTAAGTTAAAAAAGTCTATGTATGGGTTAAAACAGTCACCAAGGATGTGGTATGAGAAATTTGATACGTTTATACGGGACTTGGCTTCTCCAGAAGAAAGGAAGATCACTGTGTATTTTAAATTAATTGGTGACCGTGTTATTTATCTGGTCTTGTATGTGGATGATATGTTGTTGGTTTGAAATGACAAAGAAATTATCCAGGATTTGAAGACCCAATTGTTCTCCAAATTCAACATGAAATATCTTGGTGCCACAAACTATATTTTGGGCATGGAAATTAAAAGAGATCGAGCAAAGCAGAAGCTCTGGTTAAACCATATGAAATATGTCGAGACAATACTGCAGAGGTTTAACGTGTAAGATAGTAAATCTATGAAGTTTCCTATTCCTGTAGGTGTAAAGTTAGCTACTGAACAGTGTCCCAAGGCACAAGAAGAGGAAGAGGACATGCCCCGTGTTCCATATGAAAGTGCACTCGATAGCCTAATGTATGCGATGGTCTGTACTAGACCAGAAATTGCACATGTAGTGGGAGTATTGAGCAAGTTTATGTCAAAACTAGGGAAGGAGCATTGGACAACAGTGAAGCGGGTTTTTAGGTATTTGTGTGGCACTAGTGATTATGGTTTGTGCTACCAAGGAAGACCAGGATTAGACAAAGTTTTGGATATATGTGGCTTTGTTGATGCAGACTGGGTTGGAGATCTGGATAAGAGAATATCTATAGCTGGGTATGTGTTTAACCTCTTTGGAGGTGTAGTCGGTTGGATGAGTAAGAAACAATCTGTAGTAGCACTATCAACTATAGAGGCAGAATACATGGCAGCCACTCATGCAAGAAAGGAAATAGTTTGGTTGCAGAGATTGTATTCAAGTATGGGGTTAGTACAGAGAGCTATAAGGATAGACTGTGATAGCCAAAGTGCAATTTTCTTGGCAAAGAACCCTTCTTACCATTCAAAGACAAAGCACATTGATTTTCAGTATCACTTTGTGAAGGATATGATAGAAGACAAAAAGTTGGACACTTTGAAGAATAATGCAGATGCATTGACAAAATATGTGAGCTATGAGAAGTTCTCTTGGTGTAGAGAAACAATGGGCATTATAGGGCTGGATAAATAACTAAGCTCTCATGTGGAAAGAAAGCAACAAGTGGTAGAATGTTGGGTTGTGTTATATTCTTTTCACGACTAGCCCTAGTAGTTAAACCGGCGGGTTTGAGGGGGATGGTAGTCCCCTCTATGGTGTCCAGGGCAGTGCCCCAGGAAATTTTGTTTTTGGACCCTATATTAGGTGGGAAAACCTACCTATGGTATTGTGCATGGTTTTCACACATGGTTTTGGGCACGATGGTTTTTGGTCCATGGTATTTTGCGGATCTGGTCAAAGGAACTACGATTATGTTCTAATCCAGGGTTAATGGATTGGGGTTTATGAATGCTTCAGCAATAATATATATTATATATATATATATATATATATTATATATATTATATCTATAATATATATAATATATATCTATATATATATGTATTGTAACATTGAAAGGAATATAATGAAAAATCAATTTGGTAGTCCAAGTTTTGGGATCCAGGGGAAATCTCTGTGTATATTTGTTTTATGTGTTATGCTCTCACCTTTGATTATTTTCTGTTTTTAGAATTTGCATGCAGGTAATTTCTGTACGAGGTTAAAACCTACACGTGAAACATGTGCCGAGATTGATGAACTTCGGATCCTGTTCTCTTCCCAGGTTGATCAGTTCGTGCATCATGGTAGAGCTATGGGTTTTTTGTTCCTCGGCCACTGAAAATGTTCTTGCAAGTCATAGAGCTTTTCCAAAGATGCCACACCTTTGGGAATGAGGTGGCCTTTGTTGATATCTACCCCAACATGCAACGATCACTCGTGCTCGTCTTCGTCTATCGTCGCATCCTTGAAGGTATCAGCATTGGCCATGAAATGCAGTATCTATTGATCATCATCAAACATGTGTAGATTAGTTATGTTATTCAAGATAGATGGTCTATACAAAATTTCAACATTCAATCTATCCCTAAGCGGTGACATTGTAGAAGTTGCATTTTCCAAAGCATTGGCAGCTGCATTACGTGTTCTTGGTACAACAGTGATATTGAATGCTTGGAAGTTAGATATTAGTCACCATAAATCTTGTTGGTAACTTTTGAGATGCGGTGATAAATAGTGAATGGTGTTACGTACATTTCGTACCACTATTTCAAAATCACCTACCACTTTGAGCGTGACCATGTTGAGGCTAATGGCTTTCTGCAAGCCCAACACGAGTGCTTCATATTCAACAACGTTGTTCATGCACTCAAACTCCAAGAGACCCAAGATCATATGCTTCATGTTGTTTGGGTTGATTAGGGTGCACCCGAATCCTGAGCCATCATGTCTCTTTGATCTGTCGAAGTACATGGTCCATAACTTGTCTGTACACGGACCGTTCGATGCACTTGCACCACTGCTACTATTGTTTCTACTACTATTGCTACTAGTGTTACGATGTATTGTACATGTTTCATTTCCATCAGTTGGGCAAGGAAGGACACCCAATTGCATGTTTGGTGTTACGATGTATTGTACATGTTTCATTTCCATCAGTTGGGCAAGGAAGGACACCCAATTGCATGTTTGGTGGGGTTGGGGCTGGTCGGGTGGGATAACACCCCAGTGTTGTTTCGAAGAGGCAGTTGCTGAACATGAGCTTTGAGAATGCCAATGATTTGTTATCACCATCTATGGGAGTGAAATTGTGCCTCATATATCTCTCGGATAGCACTTGAATTTGATTATTTTTTCCCTTGTACAGAAGCCACATGTGCGATCAGTCTGTACCAAAGTAGCCGTTCATCTTGCTGGACCAATCTCTACTGAGTAGTAAGCCATACACTTCTGGTATGTTCACAACAACAATGTTTATGGATTGGTGAACTCGATCGTCATGATTTAGTCTGATGATCACGTCACAAAGTTCACCAATGGCTGGTATAGATGTTCGATCAAGTTGGATGATCTGCACAGATGTCTTGCTCCACTGTGCATTGATATTTTTAGTAATGGAGAGCAGCATGACATTGGCTACCATGCCAGAATCAACCAAACAGTTGTGAAAATTACAGTTGAAGATTTCGAATGAAAGCAGGAATGGAGGGAAAACATAGTTTTCTTCTTCCATCTGGAGTGTGTTTATCATAGTTGACCATGATCCGGGAGGTGTGCTTTCTCCCTTGCTGATAGAGGCTACACTATCCAATAATGTCAACCCCAGTGCACACAACAAGATGTCCCACTGACTCTGGATCTTAGTCAACTTAAGCAAACTGATGTTTGTGCAAGTTTTCTTCATGTCATCCACAATGTTGTAATCCACATGGGGTAGACTCAATGAGGTGTCTAGGGTAGGACTGATGTTCATGTTACCTGGCAGGGTGTTCTACAGTTTGCTGCTCATGGGCGTACTATTTTCCACCATTGTATTCCCAGGCCTGCTTTATGCTTTATGCTTTTGGACGCCTGGTGGATCAACCTTCCTCAATAGTTCAAGCTTTTGTTTCACTTCCCCAAGTGTAAGGGGAGCCCCCTTACTTTTTAGGTTGTAACGATGATTTTTCTTTTGGGGCTGCTTCTCAGTGTTCATCTTCTAAGCTTCTTGCGAGCACTGATACATGTTTACCACATGCCGAGAGCTTGATGCCTCATATGATGCAACATCTTCGTCATTTTTTGTATCTCCCGGTTATCCCTAGGCACTTCTTGCTATGTCAAGTGTGTGGTTTCATACTGAGCCTGCAACTTGCTTCCAGTCCGAAAAAGACCCTTCCGAGCGATCATCTTCATGAAATGAACATAATTTGTCGTTCGCACACTGTTCGAGCTAGAACATAGATCTCTGCGCAGTTTTAGTGGGGAGACGATTGCTGCCTGATGACATGCTTCCTTATCTCTGTCTGGGTAGTCTGTTGTTCGCAAATGTGTCAATGGTTCGTTGCTTGAGCTTGGACACTTTTGTTGTCAAGTTTTTGACAAGATGAGTAAGGGTTTCAATATCATTTGTTTCCCTATCCTTAACCTTGCTCACCGTAGCCTGTGGCTCCCTGCTCGCCTCTCTGGGGTCCTTTGTTGGTTCATCATCCTTGATGACCCCAATTGCGTGCAGGTCCTTTTCAACAATGATTTCCTCTTCATATTTTTCCAGCAGTGTTGGTTTCGCAGCTCGCTTGACGAACTATGAAATGGTGGTTGGTAGTGCGGATGTGTAGTAATCGGCGATGATGGAGTCATGAGGTTTCGTGTTGACGACGAACTTATTCAATATGTGCAGAAACCTCTTATTGAAATCTTTTACCTTTTCTTTCCCCACCACCTTCAGGCTTCCAAATTATTTGAGTAACATGGTTGGGGTCTTGTCATCAACAAACTTCTCCAAAAACATATGTTTGAACATACCCCATTTTTAATCATTTTAATTTTGATAGATAAAAATATTCAATTTTATAGATTATAATATTATAAATGATTTTTTGAAAGGATGATATGGGTAGGAGACTCCTGATCGCGTGCGCGGAGCTGGAGACTCGAAGACCTAGCCCCTGCTAGCTGCTGCTGCGACGTCGCCGCCTCGGCCTGGGCTGTGAGGCCTGTCTCTGGGCCTTGGCAGCCATGGCTCATCCAGATCCTTCCCTTGGGGACGCGGAGAAAGCCTTTTCTGCTCTGGTAAAATCCCTTCCCCCTGCCCGCCCGAAACCTTCAACTTCAAAATTCGTCAAGAAGCTGGATATTATTCAAGAAGTGCAGCTGCCTCCATCTCTTCCTCGAATGGCAGCTCTATCTCTAGCAGAAAAAGGTCTTATAGGACAGTTCACAAGATTATGGCCTTCTCCAAAAACAGTCCAGCGATGGGTGGAACGAAACTGGTCCGATAAAACTCAAGGAAAGATTTCGATTCGTTTCTGCGGCAAAGGTTACTACACATTTCACTTTGAAACTAAAGAAGACAAAGACCTGATATTCAGAAACGAACCCTATTTCATGGATTCACGAGGGTTATATCTCAACAAATGGACCCCTGACTTCGATCCTGAGCTAGACATCCCCAATGCGGTTCCGGTTTGGGTCCATCTTCCCCATCTGCCCTTGCACTGCTGGGGAGACGAATCTGTCAAAGCAATAGGGAATGCAGTTGGAAAATATATTGACAGAAGTGAGCCCAAAGACAAAATGCAAGCCTGTGCAAGGATCTGCGTTGAAGTGGACCTCGGGAAAGGACTGCCGGAGGCCATCAAGCTAAAGGTGGACGAGTGGAGTTACATTCAGCAGCTAGACTACGAGCAAATTCCCTTTAAATGCAAGGTATGTCATAAATATGGTCATTTCGCTAATAGATGCTCCAAGGTTACCAATCTGGAATCAGAAGACCAAGGAGGACAATGGGAAACTGTTAAAAAAAAGAAAGCAGCTCCTTCGTCCAAACCTGGTCCTTCTGCTGATCTTCCGGGCTCATCCTCCCTCCCTCCCAATCCGCCTCCTCCCAATCCATCTGAACCTTCCCTTTACCCCCCCTCCCCTTCAACCTCCAACCCTTTTCTTATTTTATCCTCTGAAGATCCCCATCCTGAGCAACCTGCCTTTGAATTGTCCGATCCCTCAAAAATCCCCTCGTCTCTCTCTCAGCCCGTCTCTGACCCTCCTCCCCCCAGAACAACAAGAATCTCTTCTAAGGATCTTGGCGCCTCTAGTGACCTCCACAAGAAATTAGGACCAGGGCAGAAGACAACCAAGCAGCATCGTGAAGAGAGCACACAAAAGGATATAGCCCTTGGGATCCAAACGCCAATGGATTCCTACATCACAGGATCTCAAGAGAAAGAATCATCAGGAAAAGATCATGAGAGGAGAGCACCTCTACGCACAAATGCCTCATGATGAAGCTATTGTCATGGAACAGTAGGGGTATGGGGCACCCTTCCAAATCAGCTGCCCTACGAGATCTTCTCCAAACAGAAAGACCTGACATTATTTTGCTTCAAGAAACCAAACAAAGTCAAAGTGAAATGCAGAAAATTGTAGATGCTCAAAAAAAAATTTCAGGGATCAGCAACGATTCCAGAGGAGCTTCTGGAGGAATTACAGTCATGTGGAACAGCCACCTCTGGGATTGTAAGTCATTCCTTCACAATCAAAATTGGTTAAAGGTTAATTTAGTCCACAAAGATGAGAGCTGTGATCTCATTATTTACAACGTCTATATTCCCAATCAGTATAGAGAAAAGGAGCAATGTTGGGAAGAATTGAAAGAAGACATAGACAAGGAACAAAATCCAAATATTATTCTAGCTGGAGACTTAAACTTAGTCCTCCATGCAAATGAGAAAAGAGGGGGCAAATTTCTTCACGACCCCTTTAGAATTCAGCTGGAGGGAATAATGTCTGATCATGAATTGATGGATATTATCCCAAAAAACCGAAAATTTACTTGGAACAACAGAAGGTTGGGGCCAGGCAATATCATGGAACGCCTAGACAGAATACTGGTTAATATCTCCTTGCTGTCCACTTTTGCTGCAGGCCACACCAAAGTTCTCAACTCTACAGTCTCGGATCACTTCCCCGTCATGCTCACGCTGGACTCCCATGCTCAGTTGGGACCGATGCCTTTCAGGTGTAATCCCCTCTGGCGAAATAATGCTGAGGCGGCAGACATTATAGAGGCAACTTGGAAGCATCACATTGAAGGCTCTCCCAGCTATATCTGGGAAACGAAAATTAAAAACACAAGGAAAGCGCTCAAAGACTGGGCCAAAGTCAGTTATAAAGAGCCTGAAAAGATTAAAAAAAATTTACAGCAAGAATTGGAAAAGATTCAAAATCAAATAGAGCAACAAGGGTTCACTCATCAATTAAAAAAAGAGGAATGGGAAACTCAAGGACAGCTAATGCGCATTAAGAGAGAGGAGGAAATAAAATGGAGAATTAAATCGAGGCAACTGTGGCTAAAAGAAGGGGACAAAAACACGGCCTACTTTCACAAGCAAGCTACAGTCAGGAAGGTAAGGAACAATGTAATTACAATTACAGATTGCCATGGCAGCCAGCATAATGACCAAGAAACCATTAAAAGAGCTGCCTCTCTTCACTTCAAAAACTTACTCTCAGAAAATCAAGAAGAATCCGACTATTCAGCTCTGCTACAGCATCTTCCAAAAGGAATCTCGCAAGAGATGAATGATAGTCTAAATCAGGAAATCACGGAGGAGGAAATCAGAAAAGTCATCTGGACCTTACAGCCGGACAAGTCTCCAGGCCCAGATGGTTTTCCAATTAATTTCTACAGAGATTATTGGCACTTAATTAAAAAAGATCTTACAAAGATGCTGCGGGAAATCCAAAGAAAAAGGAAAATGGGGGGCTTCACAAATTCTACATTTCTTGCGCTTATCCCCAAGGAAAACTGACCCACAACCTTCTCCAGGTTCCGCCCTATATCTCTATGCAACACCTCTTATAAAATCTTCACAAAAATCATAGCCTCTAGACTTCAACCCCTCCTCCCTTCTCTTATCTCAGAAAATCAAGGAGGTTTCCTCTCGAATAGGCAAATCCATGATTCAATAACTCTGGTACAAGAAGCCATTCACTCTAGCATAACAAGGCTAGAGAAAGGTTTCGTCCTCAAGCTCGACTTAGCCAATGCCTTTGACCGAGTAAGACACTCCTTCTTGTTCGCTGTTTTGAGAAAAATGGGATTCAATCCCACCTTCATCAGCACCATTGCAGCTTGCATCTCTGACCCTTGGATTTCTCCCTTGATTAATGGGCGCCCTTGTGAAGCCTTCCAATCCTCCAGAGGGTTAAGGCAAGGATGCCCTCTCTCCCCTTATCTTTTTATCTTGATGGCTGATTCCTTTAGCAGAGCTCTAGACTACAACAGAAGAGTCGGTCTCATCTCTGGCATCAAATACGGAAATGGAGTCAAGAACATCAACCACTCCCAATTCGTTGATGATACCCTTTTGATAGGGGGAGCTTCCACTACCATTTCAAGGCGTTTCAAAACTCTCCTTGACCAATTTATGGAGTACTCAGGGGGAGAGATCAATTACCAGAAAAGCTGCATCTATGGCTGGAACATCTCCACCCAAACTGCTCACAGCATAGCCAGCATCTTTGGAGTCGCACACAAAGCGAACTGGGACCACTTCACCTACCTTGGAATGCCGGTGAGTATGGGCCCATTAAAGGCTGACACATGGAATGAAATAATTGATAAAGTCAAGTGGAAGATCCATCATTGGGGAACGCACTGGCTCAATCCAGCAGGCAGAATAATTCTCCTTAAATCAGGTATTTCTTCACTCCCTCTCTATCGTTTTACTCTTTATCAAGCTCCTGCTACCTTTCATCACAAGCTGGAAATCGCCATTCGGAAGTTTTTATGGCAAGGAGGGAAAAAAGAGAAAAATAGATTTAATCTAGTAAGCTGGAAAAGTGTAATTCAATCCCAGGACAGAGGAGGTTTGGGAATAAGAGCCCCCAAAATTCTAAATCTGGCCTTTGGAATAAAAATAGCTTGGAGACTAATCAATGAGGCCATAGCTTGGTGGAAACAGGTCCTTGAATGCAAATACCTCAACAGCAAAAGGCAAAGACTTCTTGAAATTGATATTCCCATTAGAGATGCTACAAAAATTTGGCAGCTCTGTAAGAAAGCAATCCCCCATCTCATTCAAAATACTTCGAAGGTTCCGAGAGGAGGGGACTCCATCGACTTTGCTTCAGACAAAATAATGGGACTCCCTCCATTAAACTCAATTGACGAAGCCATCCCCATCATCCATCACCTCAACTGTAAAGGCATACAGAACTAGATCAAATTTCGAAGTGGGATGTTAATACAGGAGCATGGATTGGATGGGAATTCCCAGCTATTTCTCCAGTCTTAGAACCAAGTCTCAAAGTCCTCCAAAATAATCTTCAGAACAAAGCTCCCATTAAAAAAGGAGCAGCAGACGGATTCCGATGGGATCCCACGGGCTCAAGCTATACTGTCAAGTCGGGGTATCAGTACATCTGCAATGACACTTATCAGAACCCCATATGGAATCATTGGCGGATAATATGGAAATCGGAGGCTATTCCCAAAGTTAAATTCTTCAACTGGTTGTTGCTAAAAGGAAAAGTGCTCACAGCTGAAAACTTAAAAAAGAGAGGGATTATTGGTCCTTCAAGATGCCCCAACTGCTGCTCAGCTGAGGAAACTATTCAACACTTGTTTCTGGACTGTCCCTTTTCCAAGAGATGCTGGATCAACTTGTCTTCCTTGGGCAATATAAATTGGCAACCCCATCAAAGCATTCCTGAAACAATCCATGAATGGAAGAAAAACTGCCCTTGGAAAGATACTAGAAGCAAGATAGTAAAAAGAATCTGGGCCATAATTCCACTTAATCTTCTTTGGAAAATTTGGCTCACAAGAAATAAGAAGATCTTCCAAAACAAGGACAGCAATGTTCGAATGACATGCAACAAAGCCCACACATTGGCTCAAGAGACAATAGCAGCAAAATACAAAGGGAAAATTCAAGCAACAGACTATGCAGTGGAGGAAAGAGCAGTACTCGGGCACATTCTAGACAGCCCTGGACATCCACAAGAGACCCAGAAAACTAGCAATCAGAAGCAAATCCAAGCGAAGGAATGGGAGATCAGACTCCCAGTAAGAGAATACAATATGTGGATTCAGGAAAGCCACAGTCCAACTCTTCATTTCAACGGGGCTTCAAAGTCCAATCCAGGACAAGCAGGAGCGGGAGGAGTGATCTCAAATAAGTTTGGAGAAGAAATCTGCAGATATGAATGGAGCCTGGGAAGGAAATCCAACAATATTGCAGAGGCATTAGCCCTTTACCAAGGACTAATTCAATTAAAAAAATTGGGCATTAGAAAAGCTCTAGTTTTTGGAGACTCAACAATAATAATTCGCTTTATGAATTACAACCACTGCTCTCCTAACAGAAGCCTCCAGCAACATGTGGATCGTATCAAACTTCTCCTCACTTACTTTGAAGAAATCAAATTCTATCATATTCTGCGCACATTAAACACGAAAGCAGATATTTGTGCTAACAAGGCTGTTGGAAAACAGGAAGGAGTGCTAAGGTACAATGACAGAGAGGAATTCCAGCCTCTGCCATGACACAGAAAAGTCCAAATACTGCCCATATTCGCTTGATCTCCATTTGTGCGAAGGGCGTAATCCATTCAACAGAAGGACATCAGCCAGAAAAAAGACGCCCTCCATTCAGGTGAATCAGGACCTCGAAGAAGGCAAACGACTGTCCAACAGGGAAATACTATCATTTCAAAGCCGGCATCAGGAATGAAGACGCAGCGAATTGGGATTTTCTAAGAGATATGGGTCAGAGCCATATTCCTCCCGTGACTTTGATCCTTTTCGGGATCCCCTCCTTATGCTCAAACCACTCCATAAATGCCAACACTAGCACTCAGCAAGAAGCAGGGTATCGTTATCGATTGGAAGAAGGCGCTCTCAGTCATCGCAGTAGAAGGAGCGAAACTCTGAGTCCCAGAGGGGAAAATGCACTGGTATTGCCTTCCTTTAATTTGTTTTATCTCACTCTGTCTGCTGTAGCTGTGAATCACAGGGCAAATCTCAGGGCAGCCCAAGTTCGTTGCAGTTCTGCAGCTGAAGATCTCGTCCCTTCTGTGTCCTCCATCTTTCGGCCACGCCCAGCTCGCTCAGTCCTCTCAGCATCTATCATCTCCCTTCTTTCTGTCATCCCCGGTAGTGAGCTCCCTGCCTGCTCTCCCTTCTTCCCCTTCGTCTCAGAACCCCCCCTGTTATCATTCACCCTTCGCCCCCTTCGTCCTCTAACCTGTTTCCTACTCCTTCTCAGCTGGGTGCCGTTAAACAAGCCTCTTCACAGTCTTGTCTTTGTAACCGACTCCCTTCTCGCGGGTCTCTCACCTACTTCTGACAGAACCCAGAATCTAGCTTATAACGTTCATATCAGTTCTGCTTACTTGGGCTCAGTTATCATTAATCTCTTCAACAGCAATATTAACTTCTCTATGGCGCGCAGTGAGGACTGCTTCCACTGTGCAGATCTTCAAGCTGAGCTAGAAGAAATCAGGACTCAGGAGGCCATGTTAGATAGGAAACAAAATCTTTTGGATGCAAGGATTGAAGATCATGATAGGCGCCTCGATGAGCAAAGCAGGAGGCTCTTTGAACAGGACCGAATAAACACAGAAAAATACAAAGCAGAAATTCAGCTCTTCATGCACAAGGCGGCCTCCCTCGAAGAGCAATTCAGGCACCTCACAAACCGTTGCGGTCATGTAGAAGAGTCAATCTCCATCCTAAAGTACATGATGGAAAAGATCACTACTGCCTCAAGCTCCTCAAGTGTCAAACATGAAGCCAAAGACGACAACCCAGAGGAATCAACAGCTCGTCAAATTCAGCACATCATGATTGACTAAATGAAATTCAAATGTACTTTTTTGTTATTCTCCTTTATAAGAATCTATAGCAGTGTTGTTTTTAAAAGTAGCAAGCATGGAAAAACAAGAATCAAGGGGGTAGCCACTTTTTGTAAACCCCTTGCACTCTTTCAGCCAGCACAAATTATGTACCAGAGGATTCGTAATCCCTGTTTTTTTTCAGAAATTAATACATAGCAACCGACTTTTTAAAAAAAAAAATATT
>APFE031264905.1:22668-60008 GCA_000404065.3 Pinus taeda | reverse complement strand
CGGGACAATTTAATATTTTCATGAAGAAAAAAGGCGAGCTATATTTCCCATGCTATAGCGCCATAAATGAACGGCGGGTGTATATGCCCACAGTTCGATTTCAGCCTTAGCAAAATCAAACGGTAGATATATACACCCGCAGTTCATTTATGGCCCGATAACATGAAATTTACTGACGGCCAAGGAAAAAAGCATTAGAATATTTTAGAGTGGACTCCAGCAACCTCGCACTTTGGCATTTATTTTATTAATGTGGAATGTTTGTGAAGTGCAATAGCATTGAAATTTGAGTGTGGGCGGTGCTATGCGTAAAGGTAAGAGAAAAAACAAAATCTATAAAGATTGGAGGGTTCACATCAAATAAAATAAATTATTATTATTGGTATATAATTAATATTTCTTATTAGGTAGTTTAGCTATATAGATAAAAAAATAATAACATTGGATTCCAAGCGGGACGGTCAATTTAATATTTTCATGAAGAAAAGGGCACCGGAATAGTTTAGAGTGTGCTCCGGCAACCTCGCACTTTGGCATTTATTTTATTAATGTTGAATGATTGTGAAGTGCAATAGCATTGAAGTTGGAGTGTGTCGTCCTCTGCGTAAAAGTAACGAGGTAATGTTAATTAATTTTAAAATGGAAAAACAAATTCCACAAATATAAAATCTATAAAATTTGAGCGTACACATCTCATAATGGATAAAATCTATAAAGATGTGAGCGCGCACATCTCATAAGCGATTGAATTGAATAATTATTTAATTATTATTTATTTTCTTATTTAAATTCAAAAAAAATTCTAACGAATTAAAATGAATTATTATTTTTATATACTTTATAATTGAATTCAATAATTTTAATTTTAAAAAATAATTTAATTTTTTAATTTTATTAACTTTAATTTTATATTATTTTATTAATTTAATGTTAAAAATTGAAAGATTTTATTTAAAAAAATTTAATTTAATATTTTAATTTTTATATTAAATTTATAACTTATATGTTAAAAATTCAAAAATGGTAAACATGAAAGGTAAAGAAGATTTGTAATGGAATCAAATTCTGGAAACATTCTTGTAAAGCAAATTAAAATTCCAATGCTATTATAAGTGGAATTTCACTACATAAATATGTAAAGCAAATTAAAATTCCAATGCTATTATAAGTGGAATTTCACTACATAAATATGTGTGAGCAGACGATCGTTATGTAAATGTTTGCGAGCAGATGATTGTTATGTAAATGTTTGCAGAGAGATAAGATAGAAGTTGTGTTTATCACAAGTTGGGATCATGGCTTTACTCAAGATTTGGATAGGAAGCTGAGGCATCATGGGATTGTTGGTCATACACTTCGTTTGCTGCCTCGGATGGTTCTCCACTTTTTCTTTGGCACAATCTTTGATAAGCGAAGGTGTTTCAGGATCTCTTGAACATTTTCCTACGCTAGGCATTACGTGGGTGGGCAATTTAGCCATTGCTATTACAAGCCTCGTGAGAGGACAACTTGATTTGGAAATGGGTGCCCAAGATGTCATTGACATTTTATTGGTTAGTTTAGAGCATACATAACACACATCAGATTTATACTCAAAGACTTAGACTGAGACTTAGACAGCAATAGTAGAGAATAATTCAAGGACAAACAATTTGATAAACATAAATGTAACACAACTATATTAAATGGAGAATGAAATCACTTCAGATTACACAATAGGCATGGGCCTTGGCTTGTCTTCCTTGGCCAGAGAAATTACAATTATATAGAGGCGGAAGGAGGATCTAGAATCTTGCATGTGATTCAGATGATGATCTAGAAGATAATGGCGGTGTGGCAGTGACGCCTGGGACAACGGGAGTCGGCGCCGTCATTTGCACAGTTCAAGTCAATTTGGCTTCACACTTAACATTCTCCCACTTGAACCCAACTAAGAGTCATAAATCAAGTCACACCGAGTCCTATCATGCCTCTACATAGCTCATGTTTATTTCTTGGTAGAATCTTAGTGAGCATATTAGTAGGGTTCCTATCTGTATGGATCTTTTCCAAGGATAATTGTTCTTCCTCCAACACATGCTGGATCCAATGGTACCTTAAGTCAATGTGCTTGGTTTTTGAATGAAATGATGGGTTTTTTGCCAAGTGAATGGCACTCTGACTATCACAATATAACACATATTTGTCTTGCTTTATTCCTATCTCTCCTAGGAATCATTGCATCCACAACATCTCTTTACAAGCTTCTGTTGCAGCTATGTACTCTGCTTCTGTTGTAGAGAGAGCTACTATTCTTTGTAGCCTTGACACCCAAGATACTACTGCACTTGCAAATGTATACAAATAAGCTGTAGTGGACTTTTTGGTGTCCATATCTGCATTTGTAAATCCTTCATGCACAAACTCATTATGACAAAAACATAAACAATAATGACTAGTACCCTTGAGATACCTCAAAATCCATTTTACTGCTTGCCAATGTTGTTTTCCTAGATTGGCAAGGAACCCGCTCACTACTCCCACTGAATATGCAACGTCTAGTTGTGTGCATACCATGGCATACATCAAGCTACCAATTGTTGAAGCATAAGGAATCTTTCTCATCTCTTCCTTCTCCTTGTCTTCACTAGGACATAATTCAGAACTCAGCATGAAGTGGGATGCAAGGGGTGTACCAACTTGTTTGGCATCCTTCATATTAAACCTGTTAGGCACCTTCTTGATATATTTTTCTCGTGACAGCCACAACCTTTTGTTTTTCCTATCACGCATAATCCGCATGCCCAATATCTATTGTGCTGGTCCCAAATCCTTCATTGCAACTTTGCTACCCAAATCTTTATTCAACCTATTGATCTTATTCTTATCAACATGTCATCCACATATAACAATAATATGATATACTTTCCTTGATCATACCTCTTGATATAGACATAATGGTCAGCTTCCAACCTATGAAAACCATGTTCCAACATGAATGAATCAAATTTCTTGCACCATTGTCGAGGTGCCTATTTCAACCCATAAAGACTCTTCTTCAACCTGCAAACAAGGTCTTCTTTGCCTTTTTCTATGAAGCCTTCTGGCTGCTCCATATAGATTTCTTTCTCCAATTCACCATGAAGGAATGTAGTTTTTACATCTAACTGTTCACATTCTAGGTCTAAAGCAGAAACTAGACCACGAATGACTCTAATGGATGACATTTTAATAACATGTGAGAAAATTTCAGTGAAGTCAATACCTTCTTTTTGGGAAAATCCTTCACCACCAGCCTTTCTTTATACCTCTCCTTCTTTTCGTCACCTTCATGCTCAATCCTATAAACCCATTTGTTTTGTAGAGCCTTTCTACCTTTTGGGAGGTTTACTAACTCCCAAGTTTTATTTTCCAGCAAAGAGTTCATTTCTTCTTCCATTCTTTACTGTTCCCAACTTTACAAGCTTCTTGAAAGCAATTAGGCTCACCTTCATCAGTCAACAAAATATAGTTTGAAGGAGGATACCTTTATGAAGGCTTATGAGGCCCAGAAGATCTGCGAACCAACTGTGGTGGTGCATTATCAAGTTGAATCTCCTGTAAAGGTTCCTGCAAGATTCCTTCTTCTTCTTGTTCATCATTTTCCACTTGTTGTTCTTCCTGCTCCTGAATTTGCTGTTCATTTTCTTGCATTGGTGGGATGTTTTCCTGCTGCTCTTCAAACCTGTCAATAACCTTCTTGATCTCCAGCTCACCTTCAGTCCTCTTGAACATTTCTGACTCACAATTTTATGTTTGACTGGATCCCATAGACGATAACCAAATTCTTCATTCGCATATCCCAAAAAAATGCATTTCACAAATTTATCATCTAGATTAGTTCTATTTTCTTTGGGAATATGTACAAATGCTTCACATCCAAAGATTTTCAAGTGAGAATAATTCAACTTCTTACCAGTCCAAACTTCTTCAGGGATACCACCATGTTTTGGAGAATTTAGCATCTACGAATAAATACTAATTCCCTAGATAAGTAGTTGTATCTAGAACAACAGTTTAAAGTGTTTTAGACTTTTCCTATAAGTAATAGATAAGATGAGAAGATAGATGGCCTACCTGTAGTTCCGCTTTCCTCTCGTCTCCCTTGTATTGATTTTGTCGATCCTCCCCATACTTAATCCGCTTGAGAAGTACGCTATAAACACAACAGCAATGTTCTCGAAGATTAACTTGAGATCCAGATACCATCAGGTACACATCAAAGAGGAGGAAATTTAAAAGACTGCGTTCCAGACTAGGTATGGGCATTACGAGTTTGTTGTTGTTCCATTTGGCTTAAATAATGCTCCAGTTATGTTCATGTGTTTGATGAATAGTGTGTTGTGTCTATATTTATATAAGTTTATTATTGTGTTCATTGATGATATATTGGTATACTCTAAAAATGAGGAAGAGCATGCTGATCATTTGGAAACAGTTTTGAAATTGTTGACAGAACATCCATTGTATGCTAAGCTTAGGAAATGCAGTTTCTTTCAGATGGAGGTACATTACTTGGGGCATGTTGTCTCCAAGGAAGGCATTACAGTAGATCCGGAAGCAACAAAGGGTAGAAATAGATTAATCATTAAAAGGAAAAGTGTTGAGTTGCTAGTCTAAATGCACTTGGGTGACTAAGATTGAAAAAATGTTAGGAAAGTTAAGGGTAGGTAGACAAATGAAATGCAATTGCAGCATGATAGGATTTTTATCCTAAGCTTAAAATATTGGATATATGTGCATGTAATGAATGGCTTTAATTAACCATAATTTTCTAAATTCCAATGTTATTCGCTAGCTTTATCCATTAATTCCAAGCGACCCTGCCATCACTTTCTGCCTCACTTCATTAAACTTCATTCATTTTCTTTCCATCCCATGCATCTCCCTCTGATCTGATGGCCCTTATTGCTCCTCGACCCTCCCTTGTCGTCCGAACATTACCAGTGGGGGGGCAGGGTGGGGGGGGTCCGAAGTCGGCAGTTTTCGAAACCGCCCTCAAAAACTGCCAACCCCCGCTCCTAGTTATTGGGGACTTAAAATCCCAAACCATTTACCACCTAGACTTACCCTCGAATGTGGTTTTCGGTCTATTCCCTCACTGCCGCTCCCATGTCATCATCCACGACCACTCCCACTTCATCTCCTTTGTCCCATCATCCTACGTGGATAGATCTTCCGCCTGTCTCCTTGTTATCCATTTAATTTGTCACCCCTTGCACATGAATATTCCATTGATCTAATTCTCAGTCCCGTTGGAGAATTAATAAGAATCTAGCTGTTGATTAATATCTCCACTCTATTTTATGCCTTATAAGCCCTGTTATCTCATAAAAACCATTACATAGTGCAATCCGATAACTCGCTGGATACTTTTTGCGTACAGTCCAAACGACAATTCACCATTCAAGTGAATTATTCTGTCTTGTTCATAAGTAAGCCAGCATCCAAGTTCACTCAATCTAGTTCAATTGTATTGTTTTTCTTGTTATCACTGTGATCCATCCAAATTCTTCCCATTTTTGTCACTTTCAGCTTGCAATTCAATTAACAAAATGCCTCCTAAGGGGAAGGAAGTTGCAGAAATCCCAAATCCTCTCATTCATCCACAAGTTGACTTCCATCATACTCCCCTAGTTGACAAAGACTAAAACCCATGAGTCTTTGTTCGAATTTGATTTTTTTGAGATCTATTGCTGGATGGAGGACCAATTAGTTGATCAAACGGATGAAATAGGAATTTGGGACTTCCACCTTCCTCATTACATCTTCCCTCAGATACACAGAGCACATGAATTTGTTAGAAAATGTCATGCATCTTATGACCCCACTCAAAGAGCTATTATCCCACCTATACGAGAAATCATGTGCTCCATCAATTCTTAGTCCATTGATCAAATGTTGCAAGCCCCAACTATTGTGCCAATCCATCCTTTTTCTCAGGAAAGCCTAACAGAAGCCTATCAAAAGCTAGATTTCACTAAAAGAGCTCAAAATCTAAAACTTTTCCTAGCTGTAAATAGCCCTCTGCCTAAAACAAGCCCTCCCTATGATTCATCTATATTCCCAAATAGAACCAAGCAAATTACAACCATTCTCTCTTATCTTCTTGGTTACTATTCTGATCAACATGTAGATGAAGCCATCATTGGTTTCTTGTTTATCTTTTTTGCTGGTTCCAAACCCACTGTTGATTTTAACTTTAGTCAATTTCTAGCTGAGGCCATTCATGAACAATTTGACCAGTTCAATACTGAAGAAGTATTCAAGTGTGCTTCAGTACTTGTATATAATTTTATCTATTTTTAGGGAGACAAGTTTCCATTCACTTTACAGAAGCTAGATGAAGAAGGCAACCATCAATCAATGTTCTTTTATACTTCTATGGGAATGAAGGAGAAAGAATAATTTTCATACAAACAATAGATAGAATTGTTTGTTCATCTAGCCATTAATCTTATGAGCAACACTCCAGAACCAAGAGTTAGTGATGAAATTGTAAAAGTTTTACAACTAGTTGATCAAGCCACAACATGAGATTGGTATATTTACCAACATTATACAGAGATCAGAGTCTTTGGTTGTGAACTTCCACCTTACAAGCTGCCTAAGTACCTCCCTATGAGGATTTTTGCATTAGAATATATTAGGCAGAGTCTTAGTGCAGATGAAGTACATTTTGTGGCTGCAAAGAAGAAATAACAGTTTAAGCTAAAGGCTTAGGTTGGTCCATTCATTTGTAAAACTAGAGCAGAAGGAGAAGAAGCAGACAGGTTATTGAAGGAGATGAAGTTTGGCCTCAGCTTCACTTGGTCTTATGACCCAATGGGAGTGCTTTCTAGACTCAGAGTTGAAAATAAATTTACTCCATAGCATCACATAGCCAGGCCTGAAATTAAGCAATACAAAAATCAGTTAGAATGGAAGGAGAACACCCTTTGAGAAGCTGAAGAATAGGCAGTTTCTACTTCAAATTTACAAACTCCACTTGCATAAGAAAAGATAGCCAAAAAAGGAAGGGAAGAATAGTCATCCCCTACAACTAAAGCATCAAGTCAAGGTTTTAGAATTGTACATAGAAAGAAGAGACCTAGGCTCTCTTTGAAGGTCACTGCAACTAATGGGTCACAGAAAACAACATTTGATGGACTTGGAGAGACATCTCTTTTCACACAGTCTAGTGGAAAATCTACTCAGTCTTCCACTCATTCCACCACATCCCACGAACAACAGGCGATTCATACTTGTGAAGGCAGTCTGAAGGATAAAGAAGATGACATTTTTGTTGTCTTCAATGAAATTAAGAAGAAGAATGAGGAGTTAAAATTGAATACTTATACTCAATTCTGGAAACATTCTTCCAGTTCTCAAGCCAGACTTCTTTTAGTTTTTGACTCTGAAAAGGGTAAGATGCAGATGGATTTCTTACAAGCTCAGCTCCACAGCCCAGAACTGCTGCACATTACTAGAAGAAAACCTCTTTTGAATTTAATGTCAAAGATGTACATCCAATTGACCAAATTGAGATGCACAAACAGACTGGCCAAATGATTTATTCTACTTTAACTAACACTACCATGAGTTTGTCAAAGTTTCAGGTCACCTTAGCTAATACACAGTCACAACTCAAGATGGAAAAATTTTCCTCATTGGAAAAGGACACCATGATCAAATCTTTGGAAAATCTGGTGCTGAAGATGGGATATGATCCCTCCAATATAAATGTTGCAGAAGAACTTGTTAGGAAGAAAAATGCCGAGGTTTCAGCATTAAGGAAGCATCTAAAATTTCCAGCTTCAGAGGACCCAATGACTAAAGAGATTGAAGAAACTGAGACTCAGAAATATGACATGATGAAGCTCATCATGGAACAAAATATGCAAATAAAACAGATGGAGGAGAAAATGGAGAAACTTGTCAAAGAGAAAGAGGAAGCTGTGAAAAAGGAAAATATTCCAATGGATGTAGTTCCTCTTGCAACAACCCCTATAACTACAGTTTCTACCTCAGGCACAACAACAACCACATGCACTGCAGAAGGAGCTGAACAGCTTGTTGAAGCTATTCAGAACCTGTCTATTCAAACAAAAGAAATCAAGAAGTTGCAGGATGAGCTGAAGGCACTACAATACATGAAAGCAGTTGCAGACAGCTCACATGCAGTTGAGTTACAGAGGGAAAGAGATCAAATTGAGATATTGCAGAAAGAAGTCAAAGACTCTTACCTTGGAAATACACTAGGTTTGGTAAAGGAGATTTTATGGGGAGAGATTACTGAATCAATCAAAGATATCTGGGCTTATATTAGAATAATCTTTGATCAAAAAGAATTGTTGGAAAAATTTCAAGAAGCTATTAAAACTATCTCAAAGGAACTTGAGGACATGCTAGAAATAGCCCCTGAAATAATAAAGTTTCTCAATTCTAAAGACAACTATGAGCTTGAAGAATTAGGTATTGATGATAGGACAACAACAATACTAGAAGTGAAGAAGATTATTACAAAGAAAAATCTCACTCTTCAGTTGGAGGAAAAGTGCAGCAGTGTTAATGTCATAGTTCAACTTTTTTTTCAGCACGTTGGAACCCTTGACCAGCGAGGGTTTGCCCTCTATATTTGTGATAAATGATAAGTTAATGCCTATTGAATACTATGTCTTCAAGCTTACAGAGGTCAGGGCCAGTGCAATTACAGTTTCAAACATAAAAGGTACAACAACACCAAGGCTTGTGCTGAATGCACTCAGAGATACCTTTTTTATCCTAAATGAAATAAGACACATTTTTTTAGTAAAACCTACTTTTACTAAATATGAAGAAATGGATGAGGTTTATCAAAGGGTAACTAAGTTATATATCCTAGATAAGAAATGTTGGGAATAGTTAACTGATTTACTTGACTGAAAGGAGGATCAACAACATTCAACATTTTTAGGAATAGTCATCAACAACTCAACAACATTCATAATTTTTAGGAATAATCATCAACAGCTCAGCAGCATTCAGAATTTTGTGGAACAATCATCAACAGTTCAACACCAAAATAGTGACGGATCGACTATCAGTTCATTTTCTTGATTTTATATTAATCTAATTTTGTAAATTTGTTTAAGATATTTTCTTAGCGCTAAACTTGTATTAATAACTCTCTTTCACGAGTTATTAAGGGTTGCACCATTGAAGAAACATTTGTAAGCACTAAATGTACTCATCTTTTTCTAAATCATTGATAGCAAAGCAAAGGATTATGAATTTTCATTCATACAGTTTCGTATTACTTGTAAGTTTTTCTAGTTTTCATTCACTGTGTTTTCTTCATATTCTTAAGTTTTACAAAGAATAACAAGGTAGGAGTAGTTGTGTCTCAAATGCTCCTATAATCTTTTGAAAGTGATCATCTTTAAAGAGAATGAATTACAAGAAACTGTTTGTTTAAGTAATTCCCTCTAAATCATAAAATCGTCAGTATCTATGTAATCTTGGGCATATTTTGTTAAACTTTCTGAACATTGTTTGAAGGTTTTCTTACTTATGGTTATTTTATTTTCTATTTGAAAACTGTAATATATCGTCTTTCTATTTCTACTCATCACCAGATAAGCTAAATCACTCTGTGGATTTTAATAACAACCCTTTGTTTAAATATTAGTATTATTCAAAAAGGTTAGCATCAATGTTTTAAATCTATTTCATACATTGGTCCTCCAAAATTAAAAACAAAACCCCCAAAACAAACATCTTAGATGCCCTAGCATGATAGCTGACCATTATCATCTCAGAGATACAACATCAATCTGGCACCATTGCCGGGGACTCGAAATTGATTAGTTTTCCCGAGTCAACGATATAAATCCTTTTCCTTTAAAGGTGAATACAGGTCTAGATAGGTCAAAATCCTTCACCTGGCGACTCCACTATGCCAAACTGGCACCTTTTAAGCACACTAGATCTCATTCTGAATCTGACACAGTTAGTCCTCTGTCAGATCCAGAAAGACTTGTGAGAAAGGTCAGTTCTAGAAGGAGACATCAACCATCTTCTTCTACTTTAGCCTTGCAGTCTGAAGATATATTACAATTTGATGCCTATAGTAACATTCCATCCAATCCAGATTGGACTCACTTATCCCCTATGGCTGATGAAATCTTGAATAGGGGAGTTGATTTCAAGTCAGCTTTCCTCATTCATTCACTTGAATCCCATCCAGAACCCCCACTTCCACCAGGATCACCTATATTTGAGTCTGAGCTAGGTGTTCATTTACCTGAATAAAAACCTACAAACTTCATATCCCCCATTGCTTATTCATTCCCTTCCACTTTTGAACAACCAAAATCTTCAACTTCTAAACAACCTGAAGGGACCTTCTCTATATATTCAAATCCACTCTTTGAAACAAAATATGATATTCATTCTTAGGTTCACAAGTTGGTTATTAAAACTCCTTTAAAATATTTCAGGATGTCTCCTCCTTCTTTATCCCCTCCTTCTTCACCCCCACATAGTCATACACCCTCTCTATCACCATCTTCTTCTTCTTCTTCACCTTAATCTATACAAACACCTCATACACCACCTTCCACTATGGCATTCCAACCCATTGTACATGAAAGATATGCAGCTTTAGTTTTACCTCCAATCCTTGATGCTTTCCCTCCTGGATATTTAAAGCACCTTCCTAGGTATAATGGAGAAACTGGTCCCTCAGCTGAGGACCATCTTCAATCATTTCTAGACTTTTTAGATAACATGAACATAGAACAAGAAAATGTTTACATGAGGTTGTTTGTTCAGTCTTGAGGGAAATGTGAGAACTTGGTTTAGGCAGTTAGTTGCAAATTCCATTACAAATTGGGAAGAGCTCAAAAATATATTCAAATATCAATGGGGAGTGAAGAAAGATGATATTTCCTTTTTGACTGAGTTTTAAGAACTTAAAAGAAACTTTGGTGAACTTGTCTTTGATTTTATCAAAAGGTTCAACAAACTTTATCATAAGATGTCCCGTGACTGCAAACCCCCTGTAGCAGTAGCCAAATCTAGGTTTTCAAAAGCTTTTGAAGATGATTTTGCTATAATGTTAAGAGAAATAGCTTCAAGGACTCTTGAAGACATGCAAACTAATTCTATAGAGGTGGAAGCAAATAGGGCTGCCTCAGCCACTTTAAAAGCTAAAGAGGAAAAGGCCCAAAGAAAACTTAAATCTAGTCAAGAGGCTTCTACTTCTTCAAAGACTAAAACTGAAGATTCTAAAATAGATGAGATCACTTCACTTCTTAGAAATCTATCCAATAGAATTTCCAAAATTAAGACTCAACCTAGAATAGTTCAAAAAACAGGCACAACCCCAAAATCAAAATCAAGGTCAATACAAAAGAAATCCACAATTACAAATTCTTCAAAGGCCTAGTAATGAACAACAGGTTACAACTCCTTTACTAATAGATGATTAAGAACCTAATGACAATACTATGACTATCACTGAAGAAATTAACAATATGGACACCTCTTCTGGTCAGACATGTTAGTCCTTACAATCTCCTAGGTTGAAAAAGAAATCGACATGGGTAACCTAAAACCACTTCAACTTAGTACCTAGCCCTACTGAGCATGAGAGGGATCTTTATAAGTCTCTTACCAGTGATATGACTTTAAAGCAAATTAATTTTAGGTTGGATATGTGTATTTGTTTGTTTGTTTGTGAAAAATTGTTTTTTTAAGGATTTTCTGAACTTAAGATTAGGAGCCACAAGTAGGTCTAGGCTATGGGAATGCAGGAGAAAACATAAGAAGGAGCTAGATATCAGAAGCCATGGTGTAATTTGAGTATTTTTCAGTGTAGTATAGAGGATATAGTGTGGAAGAAACTAATGAGCATAAAGAAACTTGATTTCATTAGCTTAGGAAGACAAAACACATAACTATGAAAACCAGATAACAAAGCTTGAAAAACAAGAATTCTGAGTAAATTATCACAAAACAATCATAGAAAGAAGAGATATAATGTAGATAAAGATATTTAGACCATGAGAAAACAAAAAGAATGAAGTAAAAGCACCATGAACTCACTCGGCTAGAGTTCCTTAAAAACAACTGCAACCAGTATCTATATTAGCTGAAAAGATGATTACATGCAAGCCTCCTTCACAAAAAGTTCAACCCTCTTCTCTTGAAGTGAAATGATACATATAGACTCTCATAGACCACTTGCCCACCTTCAGGAGTCGAATTCCTTGGTGGAGGAACTGACTCGAAGATTCTCTCAACCAATAGGTGAGAGTGAGAAGGTGAAACTCAAACACTTCATGAAGAGTTTGTTTAGGAGTTTGCTTCTTTTATTAGGCTTAATAAACATAAAAAACAACCTATGATGTAAATTTATTCATGTCGACATCACCTAGCCTCGTAAATAGTGCCATTACATAGAGAAGCTTGAGTTTGACCAAGTCAAACTAGAAACTAGAAATTTTACACAGTGAAATTTTCCAAATAAAAACATAGAAAGTACAGAAGCGCAACGCCAACTTTGAGTTGATTTTGAGGTGCCTTCTAGGGGTCAAAATGAAAATTTGATAGAACGATCAACTAGACCTTCAAGTCTAGTTTCCATAATAGTTTGAATTTCCAAATTTGGAGCACGGTAAGACCTTAAAAAATCCATTCTCCCAAGGTCGCTCCAGAAGCGCAGCGCCTGCCAAAAAATGGTCCAAAGTGCTAGTTTTTTGCCACTTTTGTGCACTTTTCTCCAAACTAAGCCACCTCTGAAAAATATGGGCAAACGGGTTTTTAGAGGATGGCAACACATTTCCAAAAATGTAGACCTTTCCTCAAATGGAGGCTTGAGGAAAAAGCGCAGTGCCAAGGCGCTGCGCTTCTAGAGCAGCTGAATTTTTGAACTTAGACCAAAAATTGTCAAAAAACCCAAAGTGCATAGAATTTGCTCAAAATTGGAGGGAAGGTGTAAAAATAAATTTGTTATAGCTTCATGGATGCTTCAGCAAGCATCTCCAAATTTCCCTCATCCTTTTGGTCCTTTTTGGCCTCATTGAGCTTGTTTTCAAGTTGTTTTACCTTTACATTGGCGATCATGTTTTGAGCTTGATAGTGATGTGCCATGTGTCTAAGCAATTGATTGTCTCTATTTTCCTTCTCAGGGAGCTTCTCAAAGTGTTCATTTAACCTATTAAACCAATATTCTTTATCTTGATGAACCTCTAGGGCGATCCTATCTTCTAGGTCAAGATCCTCATTAAGCAGAATTTGTTCTTGTTCCTCTTGCAAAGATTTCTTGAGGCCTCTTGTTCTGGGTCTTTTCCTTTTTCCTCTCACCTTTGATGCTTCAAGCTTGCTTAATGTCATGATATCCTTACCTTTTCCAACTTTATGGATTAACTTCTCTTCTTCCTTTTCTAGTATGAACTCTTATGCTTTGAGTTGACCGTTTTCCTGTTCAAGGAATGACATAACATACTTTTCCCTTTCCAATTTGATCGCCAACTCCTTGATTTGGTAGTCCTTATCTGTGATGGTCTGTCTCATGTTTTTGGTTTGATCCTCAGTCTCTGGATCAATTAGTTCAAACTCATGTTCAACTGTGTCTTTATCCTTTGCTGTTGATTCCTGCTTTGTTGATGAAGAAGGCTTCCCCCTTTCTCTTTGTGAGAAGAAAACACAAGGCTCTGCCCTTTATTATACACTTTAGTCACCTCAGGTTTGGATAACTGAGTCTTCTCCATTGTTTTGCTAGATGACCCCAACTTTGTTTGTTGTATTGGCGCACTTGGAGACTGAGATGCTGCATTTTCCTCATGCCATTTCAAGGCTGCTTCCAAAAAGGCTTCCCAAGCCATACCTCTCTCTGCCAACTGGTGAAGGACAATGGTTTTGATGAGATTGTGATGGAACAAGCTTGGGGAGTGCTCTTTGTCCTTTAATTGTATCTTTTCATACATTTTGGAAATGCTCTTGAATAGATAATTACACATGTTGAGTGGCTTTTGAGATGTGAAATGCATCAGGAGGCGAATATGATAGGCATACAACCTGGAGAATCTACCTTCACAAGTGAAGAACATCATGATAGTTTTCATTAAAGGGGCATATTTCTCCAATAAATATCTGAAAGGAAAGAGGTGAGTATATGTATCTATGCATGACATCTTTAAGAAAGGCTTGTAGTTTTCAAGATCTAGGTTGATTCCTTTGAACCAATATTCGCCATTGTCTGATAACCCAATTGCTATTGAGATGGAGGCCAATGAGAAACTGAACTTAATGCCAACAATGATAGTAGTCTCTCCTTTCAGGTGTGTTGCTACCTAATCTGTTAGTTGCTCATAAAATTCTGTCTCGCGCACCCTTTTGCAAAATTCCAAGCAGTGGACATCCTCAAAGCATTGTTTGATGAAAGGATATGAGTTGATTGTGCTGCAGTCTGATGGTTCATATCTAAGGATCCTCCCTCCTTTGTGTTGTCTCTTTCTTTCTAGCTAAGATTCTGCCTCCATGATGACACAAATCCCTTTATCATTGAAAACCTAAGATGTCCTTTTCTTTCCTGAGTGCTGGAGCTTATTTTTTTGGAACCTTTTGCATCATGAGAGTATGAGGAGTGTGTGAAAAATCAAGATCAATTCTCCAAAAGTTGCTTTGTTATGTTTTACTCACTGCTGGTTTTATTCATGTAAATGATGGACCTTGGAAACCCTAGTGACCTAATGGATGACCTAAGACCTAATGGAATGATGATGATGACTGACCTATTTTCATTGTGACACCTTCATAAAGTGTGATAGGTGACTAACATGAGTGATTTTTCAAACAATGAATTCAACTTTATACTGACCATGCAATGACAAAATTTGCTATGTAAACCTAGTAACAGAAAAATTTGATTTTGAAAACCTGGAAAAACATAGTAAAAGAATTTTTGATCCAGGTGATAGGCTAACAAGACTGACACTAACAAGACCATTATTATTCCTCTCTCACAACAAAAGCAGGTTCAAGAAGATCAAGACTCCTCACAAGTTTCCAAATACCATGCCTTCTCTGAATTCCTAATTGCAGAGCTGAAAAAAAGATATGATGTTAGACCTAGACCTGGCCTTGGAAGACCTCCTAAGGAACCTCCAACAATTGAACCTCGTACCAAATCTATTGAAACTCAAACAACTATTATTCGACCATTAAATCAGTCAACTGATACAACTCAAATTGAAAAAATTGTCTTAACTGTATTTAATGTTGAAAAGGAGTTAGAAAGAGTTAAAATCCCTATATCACTTTCAGAACTTTCCAAAAACCCTGGATATAAAAATCAAGTTTCCAAATGGATAAAAAACACCTCGGTTGATGCTGAAAGTGATGGTATTAGTCTTCAAGATGAAAAACCAACATTTTGCTTTGGTCCTAGACCATATATGATAGATGAAATAATACCCCCTTTCTATGTGACTCTAAAGACAAATGATTCAATGTTATACAACTATATGCTTGATTTTGGAACATCACATAATCTCGTGCCAAAAACTATCATTGATCATTTAAATCTTGACATAACAAGATCTTATCATGATTTGTACACCTTTGATTCCAAAAGGGTGCCTTGTCTAGGACTGATTAAGGATTTAGTAGTTACTCTTGCCCAAATCCCAGTAAAAAGTGTAGTGTTAGATATAATTGTCACAGATATCCCTCCCAACTTTGGAATGATCCTTTCAAGGTCTTGCTGTGCCAAATTAGGGGGAACTCTTTAGACAGACATGTCTTATGCCACTATTCCAGTTTATGGGGGAGAACAACTTAGGTTGTATAGAAAGGTAAGATTTGTACACACTGTATGCAAAATAGATCAACCAAGGAACCATCCCATTTATGCAATTGATCAATATTTGGATGTTTTTAACTCTCTTCAAACCAAATACATGAATCCCAAGTAAAAATTGAAGATGTAATTGAAAGCCCTATACCAAAAGAAACTGATGTGTGGAAGCTATTCTTTGATGGTTCTTGTACAAAGGATGGAGCAGGAGTTATGGTAGTATTAATCTCACTAGGAAAAAGAAAAAAATACACAATCATGTAAACTTGATTTTGAAGTTATAAATAATGTAGCAGAATATGAAGCTTTCCTTCTAGGACTGCAACTAGCCAAAAGTTTAAAGGTACACAATCTGACTGTTTTCACTGACTCAGAGCTCATTGTTAAACAAGTTAGAAATATTTGCCATACAAAACATCTTAGGCTTAGATCTTATCGAAATGAGGTTTGTGGCTCAGTTGAAAATTTCTTTAATGCTTTTAATTTGACTTATATCCCAAGAGACGAGAATATTCATGCATACTCCCTAGCTGTCTCTGCTAGTTCATTTAAAATTCCCGATCAAACTAATGTGATCTATCAAATACAAGTCAAATACAGGCCATCTGTCGCATATAATCTAAAATATTGGTAGATATTTGAAGATGTTGAATAGCTAAAATATTTTATGTAGGTTGTAGATGAATTTTCAGTTCTACAAATTGATGAAGATATAACATAAACAAATGAAAATGATAGTTCAAATTTCAATTCAAAAATTTCTAATCATGATATCATTCAATTGTCTAACAATTTTATTCCCAAAGGTCTCATTCATTTAGAGAAATTGTTTGATCAAAATGATGTCCTTAGAAACCCATAGTCAATTTCTCCACAAGATGACAGAGAGGATGTAAATATTGGAACAAATGATGACATTAAGAACATCAAAATCTGTGCATCCTTAGATCCTGAAATCAAAGCTCAATACCTTAAGTTACTTGAAAAATATAAGGATTTTTTTTCATGGACCTATGTTGATTTAAAGACTTATGATACATCACTGATACATCATAAGATTCCTTTAAAACAAGAAGCTAAGCCTTATCAATAGAAACTTAGGAGGATTAATCCAGTTCTTCTATCAACTGTAGAAAAGGAAATTAAGAAAATGCTAGATGCCCAGATTATTGTGCCTCTTAGATACTCTAATTGCATTTCCAATCTAGTTCCTGTTAGAAAGAAGAATGGGGAATTTAGACTTTGTGTGGACTTTAGGAATTTGAATAAAGCATCATTAAAATATAACTATCCTTTACCCAAAATGGATCAGTTACTTCAGATGGTTTCAAGAGCACAAAGACTTTCCATGCTTGATGGATTTTCAGGTTACAATTAGATAAATGTTGATCCAGCAGACAGAGAGAAGACAACTTAATACACTTCGTGGTACATTTATGTATTCTAGAATTTCCTTTGGCTTATCCAATGCTAGAGCAATGTTTCAGAGAGCTATGGATATAGATTTTGTGGGTTAGGTAAACAAATTTGTAGTCATTTATCTTGATGACATAACTTTTTTTTCTAATTCTAATAAGAAACATCTAAAGCACTTGATGAAGGTTTTTGACAGGTGTAGGAAATTCGAAATATCCCTGAATCGTAAAAAGTCTCTGTTTGCTATCAAAGAAGGAAAATTGTTAGGCCATATAATCTCAAAGGAAGGAGTGGTGACTTATCCCAAATTTGTATCTTCCATAAAAACATTGTCATTACCTAGAAATAAGAAAGAGATTCAAGCTTTTCTAGGCAAGATTATTTTTTTAAGAAGATTCATCCCAAATTATGCAGAAATTATAAAAGACATAACTGATATGCTCCGAAAAGAACATGAAGTTAAATGGATTGTCTCTTCTAGGCATGCATTTGATCAAATCAAGAAAGCTATCTTTGAAGCTTCAACCTTGGCCAATCCTAATTATACAACCATTCAGTATCTTTTCCTTTGCCTTTGAAACAACCCTTGCTGCTGTTTTATTACAAAAGAATGAAGATTCCCATGACCAACCTATAGCCTTTTTCAATAAGGTTATGAGGGATGCCGAGATTAAGTATGACATAATTGAGAAACAAGCCTATTCCCTTATACAAGTGTTGGGCGTGGGATCCCCCAAGGGAAGTTTTGGGGCTTAGAGCCCAGATTTTGGTCCAAGCTTGTAATTCCAATGTAAAGACTCCGCATTTTGTGGGTGCAGAGCGCATAGTTATTAAAGAGTCATAGGGTTGTTCGACCTTAATTTGATAATGTAATGTCAGTTGTAGAAGATCTACCCATGGTTTGTGGACCATGGAATTGTATAAATAGAGCGATGCTCTAAGTAGTTAAGGCATCTAACAATGTCTAAGGAATGAAGATGTATGCGAGATAGTTCTGAAGTGTAAAGTCTAGTTTTGGGTCATAGCTTAGGTAGAGACTCTACAGCTGAGTGCGCAGAGGCCTAGTAGTCCACAACTGAGTGCGTGAACCCCTACAGCTGAGTGCGTAAAGTGAGTCGAAACTGTAATTATTTGGAAGTATTAATAAAGAGAAGTTTCTATCAATTCTGTGTCCTTAATTCCTGTTTTATGCATCTGTTATATTGGGTATGAATTTCACCTCTAATGCTTATATGATGCGTGAATGTGTATAATTGTATTGGCTGAGTAAACGCAAGTTAGAATATCTGTTTACGCAAAGATAATTAAGATTTGTCGATAAGTTAAGTAAGATACTTAGTCTAATTCGGGAAGTAGTGCAATTTGCTGCCTTCGTAGCGCGAAAGGACTTCAGCCCCTGGTTAAGACTGCGCGAAAGCTGATTGTAATTGATCTGGACTTAAACAAGAACACAACAAATTACAAAGATAACCATAAACACAGATATGCAGTGGAAATAATACTTCATTTCATTAATGTAAAAATACTGAAATATGCTTACAAACAGTAATGGAAATAAACCATCTAGCGCGATGGTAGCTTATCTCTGAGAAGAGATGTGGTGGCTACATGCCTCTGAACTGTGTTACAATGAGGCGCGAAGGCCTATTTATTGTTGAGAAACAATGGAAAACCCTTCACATTCTGAAACCTAACCCTAGAAGATGAAACGCCAAATTGTGGGCCACGTTTTTGGGTAAGTTGGTACATCAACTTCCCAGGGTCGCGAATTGGTCGTATTATCTCCGTTTGACGCGCATGATAGCCCATTGGAAAGATCTCTCTATGGACTACGATGAAAAAGATGATTTTTTGATAGATAAATCATTGGCGGTAGATTTCCCAAAAAATGTCGTTTAGGGCCTCAAAACAACGCCGGAAGTTTAGGACCCAAAAAAAATGCTAAAAATAGTAAACTGTGCTATAACTAAGGAAACTAAAAAAATGAAAGAAACACCAGGGGGGATCCAAGTGGAATTAGTGGGTGGCCACCAATATACACGTCGATCAATACATTGACTATCGAATCTAAGATCATTCGCTGCAAAACAATATTTGTTTGGCCTACTGTCGAATGTCATCTAATCAACGTATAGACACAGTATCCCAAACTTTCTCCAATTGCCACAGAAATTTGTTATTTGTTTCAATCTTTGTAAACACCACGCTAGAGACCAAGTGTTGCTAAACAACACTTTCATTTTCCATGGATGTGGATTGTTTAGAAGCAATATTGGTTGAGACGAGATGCTCATTATATAGCCTAATATGATGTGTAACATTGTTAGTCAATCATCAAAGTTGAAATTTTGTTCATGTCTACCAAAATAAAATTTTTAAAAAATCTAAAATTTAAAATAAAAAATTAAATAACTATACAAAACATCTAAATAATATCTGATCGTAAAACAATTTGCAAGTGAATAAATTGGATCCCATAAAGTGGAGAAACTGTGAAGATGATAGTTTCATCACATAACCGATTACCTCATATATTGACATGTAAGGGGGTCTATATACTTCTAATATCAATTTAAATTTAATATACTTATCATAGTGTTGATATCAATTTAAAGTTAGTATACTTACCACGGTGTTCTTTTTGGCGGGCCAACACGAAAAATGGTTGCATCTTTTTTTCTTTTCTTTTCTTTTTCCTTCTAAAAAGGGTACACAATTATATTTTTCTACTATTTTTTAATTACTTTTTTCTCATTCAAAGCTTTATCATTAATTTCAAGAATCCATTATATTCAAAATAAAAATAAAAAGTTAAGAAGGCATAAAAAAGGTTAAGAATGCATTTTCATAATTTTGATATAAAAATAAATAAATAATATAATCAAAATTCATAAAGAATAAGTTTAAGAAATATCACAAGTAAGATATTTTTTCTTCTCACTATTACCTCATTTAAAATAAATTAATAGCATTTCAAAATGTTTCACTTTTTATTTTTTTTATTTATTGTTAATCAAAATTCTAATTTTGGATCAAACATCAACTTTCATATTTTTGTCCATGTACATATGTAGAAGAGCAAGATGTTTGAGAAACACAATCAAATGTTTGACCTTATCCAAGACAAAATTTATTAACACTTTGTGGCATTTTTGTTCAAGATCCACTTATTTTATCACAATTCTACCTATAAATTGTTAATTGTTTTTCATTCGGCATGGGCACATTTTTGAATATCATCAATTCTGAACAATTATCCCATTCTTTCCCTAGAATTAGAGGATTGATTTCCTCTCTTTCCACATAATCCAGATCCCCTTGTGATTCCCTATCAACAAATTGTATTCCTTATCATCTAGGAAATCAATCTATACATAGATCCCATTGGCTACAAAATTTATTGGAGAAACACCCTCTTTATTTAAACATTGAAAGCTTCATGGCCATCCATATTCCTGTGCCATTATTAATGGAACAACCATAAAATACCTTGCTTGTGTATTTCTTCCTCAATACCTCGATTTGTTAGCCCATTGGCTACAAAATTTATTGGAACAATGTTATTTTTTTATAAATTGAATGTTATCTATCCATCAATATCACTCAAGCTAGCATTACTAGAATAACCTTAAAATTATTTGTTTGTATATATCCTACTCAATTCCTAAAACTTACCTCAATAGACTTCCTTGAAAAAACATTTTTGAGTCTTGTTACTACCTCTACTTCTACCACATTTCTTTTTTGATATTGAGAATCCATGATGAAATGACCATTTTTGTTGTCAATGAGTCTTTACAGAGCACATTTATGATGCCCTAGCCAATTTCTCTTCTATAATTTATCCCAAGTTAATACTTTATCTGTTAGTAAACACTACATAAATTTTTTGCGTTTATAAGGGCATTTCAACTTCTAGATATAACATTAACATGATGTGAGTTTTTTCCTTCCTTCTTTAATGTTAAAAAAAATATATCTAATGCTAAGAATATTAATCCCCAAAAGAGAAAAAGATCAATATAGTTTATCTTTCTTTTCGTGGAATCAAACATGAATCCTTCCCAAACATGATTAAAAATCATTCGTTGAAACTATTTCATTGCTTAATAATCCCACTTTCTTTTCCGTAAGCCATCCCTGCCTCGATATTGAAGTTGTAGGTAGATTTGAAATTTGCGAAAGCATGTAAGAGCCCCAATGTATTAGTTATTAAGCCATTTATAATGAAATTATGTGGTTCCTTTAAATCCCAACCCATCCATCATTTCCATCCTAGGCAATATGAATGAAACTACCCACGTGTACCTCCTAAACTAGCACTCGACCCTTTAGCCTACCACCTCTCACCTGTCCCCCACCTTTAAAGGAAAACCCTTCACAACGGTCTTCCAAGTCAATAAAATATTATCCTTAGATTTGTCAATAATCCTTATCCAATATTCCACAGAATATGGATAAAATAATTTGTGAATCACTAGTTGATACCACAACCCTTCACCTCTAATAAACATCCAAATACTCTTCACTACCAAGGATCTTGAGAAAAGGAAAATGTTCTCAAAGAACCATCCTCTAAACAACATTGAGAAAAAAAAAACATGAAAAAACAGCCCAAAAAATGAAAAGTGTTGATGTTGTATCAATATTTTTTTATTTTTTCCAAATAAAATTCCTTTTTTTTAGTAGTGACATTAAAAACCGAAGTTTTATTGCATTAACCATGAAAACACACTCAAAAAAATGAAAAACTTGTTGATGTTGCATCAACATTATGTTTAATGTTAAAATTTCATTTTTTTGTAATGATGACATTAAAAGCTAATTTTCTTAAGTAATAAACATAAAAAACCACCCTAAAGTTGAAAAGTGTTGATGTTGCATTAACATTATTTTTGTTAAAATTATAATATTTTTAAGAAAGAACAATAAAAATAAAATATCATGACTTTGGAAAACCTTAAAATTTCAAGAATTTTACACTATAACATTAACGATAAAATATCACAACCCCAAAAAACCTAAAAATTTTAATAACCTTCAAGCGCTAAACTTTTGATATTTTCGAGCCATGGAATTAAAACCAAACCTCCTAAGTATAAAAGACCTTAAATTTTCAACATATTTCAATTATATAATTATAGACCGAATATCATGACTAATAAAAAACTTAAAAATGAATACCTAAATCAAAGAGCCATTATGTCGAGGGTATTATTTTCTTAAATGTTGAAAATATTGATATCTCAAAATCTTAGCCTAAGGTAACTTGATACATTGGAACATAGTGGGGGCGAGCTTGGACCATTGCAATGAAAACTTAAAATTGAACCATCAAAATGAAACACACTCGGAGCGGACTTGGTCCACTATAACAAAAACATAAAAATCAACTGTCAAATTGATACATAGTGGGGTCGTGTTGCTAGTGGAGCATCAACATAACCGTGCAACCAAAAAAAGGAGTAAAAAAATAAAAATAAAATACATAAATAAATAAAAATGAAAATGGACAAAAAAAATTAAAATAGAAAAAAGAAAAGTTAAAAGTTAAAAATAAATGGTTCAATGATAGAGAATTTTAAAAAACAACCAATGATAATTCAAAAAAGAGAAAATGTTGCACTTAGAAATAAGTGACACTTTGTTATCATTTCAAGGTGTGAATACTATTCATGTCTTGTGTATTCCCTTGGCTTGCATTGATGGCTTTTATGTGTGTGATCCATGTTTGAATTGCATTCAGATGAATTTCCCTCTCATACTATATTGGTCTCACACTTGGCCATTTTGGAGATTTTCTTGGTCTTTCTACCCAGTGCAAGTTGCAAAGGCAATAACCCTCTTACCAGGTGATGCTCTAAGCCTATTCATAATCCTCAATGATGCAAACTTTATTCCAAAGACTTGTGCATTAAGTTTTCTCAAGAGCACCTCAAATCAATGCACATCAAGAATCTTTCAAGGAAAGTCACCTAACCCTAATGGCTCATTTTGACTCACTACACCAAGCTTTGATGAAAAAAACCTTGCATGTCACATAAATCATTCGTAGCTAATAGAAAGCACTCCTTCCATCTCCTTGCATAATAAATCTATGCAATGCAAAGGAATTCCTATCCTCATTGTGTAGTGAAAACCCTCCTAGGTAAAGTGACTTCCCTTCTATGGATTCCCTCAGTGAAAAGAGAATTCCATATGAACAATTAACCACTGTTGGGCTAGATTATGCTAACATAATAGGAAAATAACATTCAATTGAGGAGTGTCCCCTTGTTGAGAAAAAATGAACTGCCCTTCAAGCCTCCAATTCCTCCTAGTGCATGGTGTAGTAACAAGGCTTAATCTTGCCTTCGTTGATAATTGTTGTCCCTCTCTATTCCCAAGCCTTGTGTTTTCCAACCTCTCTTAGCAAATGTTGTAGTCTCAGTAGACAATGTGCCCTTTTTGATAGAAACAAATCGTTCCTTAAGGCTTCCTCTTCATTTTAGTGCATAATGTGGTTTCAAGCCTTAAGCATTCACCCTTGTTCCTTCCTCTCCCCCTATGCACTGAACACTTGTCAAGCCTCCCTCTCTCAGTACATGGCATAGTAATAAGGTTCTAGGACACCTCCCCTTAGCTCTTGACTAGTAAAAATATGTTGGCATAGTATTCCTCTCTTTCCTTTCTGGTGCATGGAAGAGTCTTAATCAACATGTCCATCACCTTGTCCCATGAGCTTCCCCACAACACTGGACAAAAGAGAGCACCTATTTACAGTTCATAGCACAACAATAGTGAATAGTGATACCTTCCTAAGACACTATTGAGTTCATATGAACCTTCCTTATCAAGCATCCTTTCAATCCTTCCACAAGATTATCATAAGCATATTATTCCATGAGTTAGGTAGAGATAGAATATGCGATTTCAAGACTGAACTTGCCTTATTATGAATGATATTCATTGGAAAGAGCACTTTATCACCATGAAAAGGAATTGCTCAAGGAACCTAGCAAGGGAAATAAAAAAATAAGCCCTCGCAGAGAAGACACACAAAGGAAAACTATCATGAAGACGAGAAGGATATCATGTACTATGATAGAAAGAAGACATTTCCTCATGACTAAGAAGATTCCAATACTAATCCGAGACCTTTTTAACATTGAATATAAGCAAGAAAGAGGATATTTCATAAATATGAAGTTTTGATCACATATTTCATGAAGATTGAAGACAGAGCAACAAAGAGAACAACTTGGCATTGCCATCTAATCATGAGCTCTATGTCATCATTGTGAAGTTGTAACTTGTACACGTTTCATAACTATGTCATATTTGTCCACATGTCATGCCACATCAGTATGGGGAATGTAATATTGTATTTTTAAGAAAAGGACAAAATGTAATGTGTGGATGTTCAAGAGTCATATGTGGAATATGAAATTCACATAGTCATATATGGAATATGAAATTCACATAGTCATATATGGACAAAAGAGTCTTTAGGAGAAGTCTAGAAGTCATTTAGAGAAGTCGAAAGGACATAATAGAAGTCCAAGAGTCATGAGGGTAGTCCAAGATGAGTCATGAGGAGATGAAAGATCATTCCTCTTGTTATAAAAGAAACCTCATAACTCAAGCAAAGGAATTTTGGAGACTTAGCCTTTGGAGATCTAGTCTTGGCTTCTCTAACTTTGCATAGGAGGGAAAACTATTATTTGGAGAAGTGAGAAGTGAATCATTGTTACACTAATAGAACTAGTGCCTCACCATTGTAACTGTGTACTTGGATCTTTCAACTAATATTGAAGCTCATTGAGCCCATATATTTTCATGCTTGTATCGTGGATGTTTTGAGGCTATCCATTGGATGTTTTTGGTATATGTTATATTGATATGTACTAAGGAAATTGAACTACTTTACTAATTTTGGTAATTATCGTGTTGAAAGTATGTTTTAATTGTTTCCATGAATCATTGTTATATTCTCAACTAAGTTTGAGGTTAATCAACCAATCTTTTCTTTCTATCATGTGCCTCTTTTGGGATAGTACTATTACTTCCTTCTAGAGACTCACTATTGTCTCCCCCTTGTGAAGGTCTCCTTTTACATATTGCAATTGGTGCCACATAATTTCAACTTACTTTCTTTTTCAAGGTTTATGTATATAATCTCTTATGTTATTTATTGAAACCAAGACAAAACTTTAAATTATAGTGGCCAGCTCGATAGTCTAGATGGGTATCTTACTCCAAACAGTGCGAGGTCTAATTTGGACTTCACATTGGGGATATACCTTGTATGTTCATGGTATACAACACCGCCAATATTATGACACTAGAAGGAGGGATAGATGACAAGCTTTGCCCGTTGAGTCTATTTTGAATCCCTCATCTTAAATGGCTCTTTCCCAAATCATAATCCCTATATGTTTTTCAAGAGGTCTTGAACTTACCATCTTGGCAAAAAATATTCATAACTTTTCTAATTTTAGGTTTGATGGCCATGTCAAACTAACTTTTGTAGGACACTTCTTTCAATTTTTTTTTTATTTTTGTCTCGTTAATGGAATTCATTGTAAAGATGTTCAAAGGAGGTTGTTCACCCTCACATTTGAAGGTTGATTCAAGAAATGGTGTCATACATTACCAACTACTTCCATCCATTCATTTGAGAAACTTATTAAGGCTATTCATGAATCGTTTGACATGGATGATTATCAATATGTATGTGATAGAATTGGTTTTCTTAGAATGGAACCTAATGAATTTACAAGGTATTTCTTAATCAGTTTCTTTACCTTTGCTATGAGCTTCCTGAAGAAGATTTTGATTATGATTCTATCAACAAAAGGTTTTAAAGCCTAATTCTTCTCTCGTTCAAATATTTTGTATATAAACCCCTAGATGATTCTCCCTCCCCAACCTTTGCAAACCATGAGAGACCTCAATCTTCCAAGGAGGAACCTACTATTTCTTTTGTTCCTTATCCTCCTCCTTTTTCCAATACTGATTTGGGTGCCTCTTGGTGATGATGGCGAAGTTGGGAGATATGAAAATCAAATTGTTTATCCATCCATTAAACCTCCATATACTTCTCATGATCCACATTCCATTGAGGAAAACTTGGAATGGTTCAGTAATTGTATGGAGCCTAGAGTGAAAATTGATTCCTTATTTGTGTAATGTAAATATTTTTAACTTTATTAACCACATTTACATAACTATATATAATTTAAATGTCATGCAATGTAATTTTATATCATATTCACATATGATGAATTTGTTAATGATTTGGTTAATACTTTTCCTCTATACACTTTTTTTAATCAAAATACTTTTTTTAATTCAAACTATTTTAACATAGATTTGTAAATTTGATGGATGTATAGTAATTTGGTAGTCATGTCTTATCTATCTGGCACTTTTATTTGGTCTTTAGTCTATATGTTTTCTCAATTATACTCTTTGTACAAAGTTAAGGGACTTGCCTACTATTTTTTTGTTTGTGGTGGGCTTCAAGCTCCTTTATAGGCTCATAGTTGGTTAGGATGCTTCATTGAAGCTATGAGAGCCTTAGATCCATTTGGGATTGCTTAATAATGAGTTCACTTATTCAAGCCTTCATTAACCATTCCTAAATATTACAAAAAAATGAACCATGGTATTCAATTGATGCATCACATCTATATGTTGGAGTTTATGGAACAATGCATGGATTCAAAACACAAAGTTCCTCATCAAAATCTATACTATTCTTCTTCCATGTTTATTTATTCACTCAAATTATAGTCTAATTATCACTAAATCCTTGACATTATATTTGAATTATTAGTATCCTCTCCTCTTTGAAAAACCTATTCAAATATTCTCTTTTGGAATCCTATATTCAATGATAACTTAATGATGAGAAAGAACACTGAGATTTGAAAATATGAATACATTGACTATCAAATCTAAGATCATTGGCTGCAAAATAATATTCATTTGGCCTCCTATTGAATGTCATCTAATTGATGTATAGACACATTATCCCAAACATTCTCCAATTCCCACAGAAATATTTTCTCTATTTCAATCTCTATAAACACCACGCAAGAGACCAAGTGTTGGTGAACAACACCTTCATTTTCCATGGATGCAGATTATTCCACATCAATATTGGTATAATTAGTATCGCTTCCATTTCTTGATTCCCCCATCCTCTCGCTTTCTGGACGTACATCAGAGAAACTGTGAAGATGATAGCATGAACACACAACTTTCCTCCGATCACCTCATATATTCATCTATAACGGGGTTATATACTTATGATATCAATTTAAAGTGAATATACTTATCACAGTGTTGATATCTATTTAAAGTTAATATCCTTAACACTGAGTTATCTTTGGTAGACCAACACGAAAAACAATTGCTTCTTTTTCGTCCTTTTTTTCCTTCTAAAAAGCTTATACAATTATACTTTTCTACTTGTTTTTGAATTCCAAAAACATTTAAATTTGGAATGTCATGCATTCAGAGACATGAGAGAAACTTATGGGAACATGTTACCTATTTTTGGAGAGGGGATTGTTAGAAATTTAAGCCAGTTCATCATCAATTTGAATAAGAAAAGGATTAAATTGCAAACGACAAAATATAGGGAACTAATGGTTTCATAGACTATTTTTAGTCGTGATAACCTTAAAATATCATTTCATTTCATTTACTTTAACATCAATTTTAAAGAATCCATTACATTCAAAATAAAATAAAAAATTTAAAATACATTTTTATTAATTTTAATATAAAAAAAAATATTTAATATTATAATCAAAATTTATAAAGAATAAGTTTTAAATAAGTATAAGAAGTATCAAAAATAATATATCTTTTCTTCTCACGATTACCTCATGGAAAAGAAAATAATAACATTTCAAAATGTTTCACTTTTATTTTTTGTATTTATTGTTAATTAAAATTCTAGTTTTGGATAAAACATTAGCTTTCATATTTCTTTCCATGTACATATGTAGAAGAGAAAGATGTTTTAAAAACACAATCAAATGTTTGACCTCATCCAGAAAAAATTTATTAACACTTTGTGATATATTTGTTCAATATCCACTCATTTTATGACAATTCTACCTATAAATTTTTAAGCCTTTTTTCATTTGTCATGGGAAAATTTTTAAATATCACCAATTTTGAACAATTATCCCATTCTTGCCTTAAAATTAAAGGATTGATTCCCTCTCTTTCCACATACTCTAGATCCCCTTGTGATGTCCTATCAAAAAATGTTCAGGGAAAGCTCTTACCAATTTGTTTTCAACCACTACACTCAAAAATTTGTATTCCTTATCATCTAAGAAATCACTCTATACATAGGGCACATTGGCTACAAAATTTATTGGAGAAACTCCCTCTTTAAATAAACATTGAAAGCTTCATGGTCATCCATATTCCCATGCCACAGTTAATGGAACAACCATAAAATACTTTTCTTGTGTATTTCTTCCTCAATACCTAGATATATTAGCCCATTGGCTACAACATTTATTGGAATAATGTTGTTATTTTATAAATTTAATGCTACCTAGCCATCCATATCACTCATTCTAACATTAATGGAATAGCCTTAAAATACTTTGTTTGTGTATTTCCTAATCAGTTCCTAGAACTTACTTCAAAAGAGTCCCCTGAACAAACATTTTTTAGTCTTGTTACTACCTCCACTTCTGCCATATTTTTTTAAGATTGAGATTCCATGATGAAATGACCATTTTTCTTGTCAATGAGTCTTTAATGAGCACATTTATCATGACCCAACCAATTTCTCTTCTATAATTTCTCTCAAGTTAATACTTTATCCATTAATATACACTACATAAAAAAAGTGTATTTATAAGGACATTTCAACTTCGAGAGTTAACATTAACATGATGTATGTTCTTTCCTTCCTTCTTTTATGTTTAGAAACATATATATAATGTTATGAATATTAACCCCCAAAAGAGAAAACGATCAATATAGTTTATCTTGATTTTCATGGAATCAAACATGAATCCTTCCTAAACATGATTAAAAATCATTCTTTGAAACTATTTCATTGCCTATTAATCCCACCTTCTTTGCCATAAGCCATCCCTACCTTGATATTGAAGTTGTAGGTGGATTTAAATTTGCAAAAGCATGCAACTTCCCCTATGTCTTAGTTATTAAATAATTTATGGTGGAATTAGGTGGTTCATTTAAATCCTAACCCATCCATCCTTTCCCTCCTAGCTAATATGAATGAAACTCCCCACATGTGCCTCCCAAACTAGAACCTTACCCTTTGGCCCACCACCTCTCACCTGGCCCCCACCATTAAAGAAAAATCCTTCATAATGGTCTTCCAAGTCACTAAAATATTATTCTTATATTTGTCAATAATCCTTATCCAATATTCCACATAATATGGATAAAATCATTTTTGGATCACTATTTGTTACGACAATCCTTCGCCTCTAATAATTGTCCAAATACTCTTCACTACCAAGGATTTTGAGAAAAGGAAAATGTTCTCAAGGAACCATCCTCTAAACAACATTGAGAAAAAAACATGAAAAAACACCCAAAAAAATGAAAAGTGTTGATGTTGTAACAATATTTTTTTTTATTTTTTCCAGTTAAAGTTCCTTTTTTTTTTTAGCAATGACATTAAAAACCAAAGTTTTATTGCAATAAACATGAAAATACACTCAGAAAAAATGAAAATATGGTTGATGTTGCATCGACATTTTTTTAATGTTAAAATTTCATTTTTTTGTAATGATGACATTAAAAGCTAAATTTCTTATGTAATAAGCATGAAAAACCACCTTAAAATTGAAAAGTGTTGGCATTGCATTAACATTTTTTTTGTTAAAATTCTAATATTTTTAAGCAAGAACAATAGAAATAAAATATCACGACTTTGAAAAACCTTAAAGTTTCAATAATTTTCAACTATAACATTAAAAATAAAATATCACAACCCTAAAAACCTAAAAGTTCCAATAACTTTCAACCATTAAGCTTTTCATATTTTCCAGCCATGGAATTAAAACCAAATATATTAAGTATAAAAGACCTTAAATTTTCAACATATTTCAATTATATAATTATAGAACAAATATCATGACTAATAAAAACATTACAAATGAATACCTAAATCAAACAACCATTATACTGAGGGTATTATTTTCTAAATGTTGAAAATATTGATATTTCAAAATCTTAGCCTAAGGTAACTTGATGCATTAACACATAATGGGGACGAACTTGGACCATTGCAATGAAAACATAAAATTGAACCATCAAAATGGAACACACTCGGAGCAGACGTTATCCATTGTAACAAAAACATAAAAAGCAATTATCAAATTGATACATAGTGGGGTCGTGTTGCTAGTCGAGCATCAACATAATCATGCAACCAAAAAAAGAAGTAAAAAAATAAAATAAAAATATGCAAATAAATGAAAGTGAAAATGAAAAAAAAAATAGAAAAAATAAAAGTTAAAAGTTAAAAATAAAAAATTCAAGCATAGATAATTTTAAAAAATAACCAATAATAATTCAGAAAAGAAAAAATGTCGCACTTATAAATAAGTGTCACTTTTCTATAATTTCAAGGTGTGACTACTATTCATGAGTCTTTTGTATTCCCTTGTCTTGTATTGGTGGATTTTATGTGTGTGATCCATGTTTGAGTTGCATTCGGATGCATTTACCTCTCATACTATATTGGTCTCACAATTAGCTATTTTGGAGATTTTCTTGGTCTTTCTCCCTAGTGAAAGTTGCAAAGGTAATAACCCTCTTACTAGATGATGGGCTAAGCCTATTCATAAGCCTCAATGATAAAAAATTTATGCCCAAGACTTGTGCATTAATTTTTCTCAAGACCACCTCAAATCAATGTAAATCAAGAATCTTCCAAGGATAGTCAACTAACCCTAGTGGCTCATATTGACTCACTGCACAAAGCTTTTATGAAAATGACCTTGCATGTCACATAAATCACTCCTAGCTAATAGAAATGATTCCTTCCATCTCCTTGCATAAGAAATATATGTAATGCAAAGAAATTACTATCCTCATACTGTAGTGAAAACCCTCCTAGGCAAAGTGACTTCCCTTTTATGGCTTCCCTCAGTGAAAAGTGCATTCTAGATGAATAGTTAGCCATTGTTGGACTAGATTATGCTAACATAAGAGGAAAAGCACATTCTGATGAGCAGTGACCCCTTGTTGAGAAAATTGCACTATCCTTCAAGATGTTGGGTTGTATAATATTATTTCCATGACTAGGCCACATGTGGGGGGGTGGCTACCCCCCCTATTGGGGGGTATACAAGGGGGCGGGGAAGTGCCGTGGAAAAACGTTTTTGGATACTATATCAGGTGGGCAGACCTACCTATTTTTTTGCATGGATTTCACACATGGTTTTGGGCATGATATTTTACTATCCATGGTATTATGTAGATCCAGTCAAGAGAACTACAATTATGTTCTAATTTAGGGTTAATGGATTGGGGTTTATAGATGCTTTGACATCTATATATATATGTATTGTAACATTGAAAAGAACATAATAAAAAATAAATCTTGCAGTCCTGGTTTTGGGATCCATGGGAAAATATTTGTGTATATTTGTTTTATGTTTTATGCTCTCTCTATTATTTATTTTCTATATTTATAATTAGTATGTGGGTAATTTCTGTACGAGGTTAAAATCTACACAAGCCTCCACTTCATGTTGGTGCATGGTGTAGTAACAGGGCTTAACCTTTCCTCCATCGATCATTGTTGTCCCTCTTTGTGCCTAATACTTTTCTTTTACAGCCTCTCTCATCACATTTCTTAGTCTCAATAGACAGTGAGCCATTTTTTAGAGAAACAATTCTTTCCTTAAGGCTTCCTCTCCCTTTTAGTGCATAATGCAGTTTCAAGCCTTAAGCCTTCACCCTTGTTCCTTCCTCTTCTCCTCTGCAATGAACATTTGTCAAGGCTCCCTTTCTTTGTACATGGACATTAATAAGGCTCTAGGAGGCCTCCTCTTAGCTCTTGACTAGTGAAAACATGTTGGTATAGTATTCCTCTCTTTCCTTTTTGGCGTGTGGCACAATCTTAATCAACAAGCCCATCAACTTATCCCTTGAGCTCCCCACAACATTGGACCAAAGACAACCCCTATCTATAGTGTATAGCACAACAATAGTGAACAATGGTGCCTTACTAGGCCACTTTTGAGTTCATATGAACCTTCCTTATCAAGCATCATTTCAATCCTTTGACAAGCCTATCATAAGAAGATTATTCCATGAGCTAGGTAGAGATAGAATAGGTGATTTCAATAATAAATTTTCCTTATCATGAATTATATTCATTGGAAATGGAACTTTATCACCATGAAAAGGAGTTTCTCAAGGAACCTAGCAAGGGAAGTAACAGAAGAAGAACTTGCATAGAAGACGCATGAATGAAAATTATCATGAAGACAAGAAGCACATCATGGACTATGATAGAAAGAAGACATTACCTGATGACTCAAAAGATTCCAAATATTGATCCAAGACCCTTTTGAAACTGAATATAAGCAAGAAAGAGGATCTTTCATAAAGATGAAGTGTTGATCATATCTTTCATGAAGATTGAATACAAAACAAAAAAGAGAACAACTTCACATTGCCATCTCATCATGAACTCCATGTCATCATTGTCAAGTTGTAACGTGTACAAGTGTAATAACTATGCCATATGTGTCCATATGTCATGCCACGTCATCATGTGGAATGTAATGTTTTATTTTCAAGGAAAGGACAAAATGTAATGTGTGGAAGTTCAAGAGTCATATGTGGAATATGAAATTGACATATCCATATATGGACAAAAGAGTCTTTAGGAGAAGTCCAAAAGTCATTTCGAGAAGTCAAAAGGACATACTAGAAGTCCAAGAGTCATGAGGGTAGTCCAAGCTGAGTCATGAGGAGATGAAAGGTCATTCCTCTTGTTATAAGCAACCTCATAACACAAGAAAAGGGCTTTTGGAAGATTAGCGTTTGGAGAGCTAGTCTTGGCTTCTCTAACTTGGTATAGGAGGGAAAACTATTCTTTGGAGAAGTAAGAAGTGAATCAATGTTACATTACTAGAACTAGTGATCTAGGTGGACCTCCAAACACCAGTGGCATGGAAAAAGCTAAAAATTCAAAGTGGTGGAAAGATGATGAACTTGACAACAGATTGAAGTGCTCATCACGCTAATTCCAATAGTGTGAACGACACTCCAATCCAAGTTCGGATGAAGGAGATAAAGGGAGTCAAATTTGGGTAGACATTTTGATGAATGGGTAGGATTAATGAAGGAACATTTTGGACTTTTTTTGGTAGATTGAATCCAGCCAACTTCGGCTAGATTCTGGGCAAAATCATTGCCTGGTTAAAGTGACTCCTTCGGTCAAAAGAATGAATTTTTAAAAATGCACAGTTTGTTTTTATATGAAAAAAATATATAAAAAAAAGGGTGGCGGGCCACCAATCCTACCACCCCAATTCTTATCTGCACATAACAATATAATATATATGATGGAGGGGTGAACCATGACCCCCGACCCCTGCCATAGAACACAACAACAAATAGGGTGGGTGGCCATGACCCCACCACCCCACAACCCACACCTCAGCACCGTTATTCAAAGTAAATAATGGGTGGTTGGCTGGCCCTTGGGGCACAGACCAAACCACGCCCAAAGAAATGCGCCAATCATTCATTACAGAAGCCGGCAGGAGGTAGGTACAGGGGGCGGGCCACCCAAGGCAAGCCGAGCCCAACCCATAATGTAAAAAAAAGGGATTTGTTATGTAAAAAAGGAGGAGGTGGGGTTTGATCGCCCAACCTCCTCCATATTAATAGGATCTTCCACAAACACACCAAAACTAACTTATTGAGAAATTTTCCCATTTTTATTATTTAATTGTAGTTTATCAATGCACCCAGGGAGAGGAGGCAGTGCACACAATTCAAGACAAAATTTTGCAGGAGAGCCGAACTTTCACTTCATCAGATTTTAACAAATTTTATATGGTTTCATCATTTCTTGACACCATGGATGCAATGGTATTGTTCGTTTCTCCATCATAGTTCTACATTTTTCAACAGTTTTTCAGTATGGAGGTATAAAACCCCTTTTTGTAACTGATGCGTATACTCTTCTTTCTCATGCCACTTAATGAATGAAGGCCTCCCCATTGATCGAGCAGGGCCCAGAGATGTAGTCCAAATCGGTTGAACTTCATTATCAAGTCATGTTGTCATCTTTCATGCTTGATGTGTTTCTCCTCTTCTCTGATGTGCACACTATGTTTTCTATGTTAAGCTACAATTTGTGCATGTAATTCTTCAACACATCTATAAGCAAAATATTTTGGACCAAGTGGTATTAGAGCGGGTCTTTGTAGATGTGAATTGCATGCTTGTATGCTAACAAGAAAGAGGCTCTGAAGAGGTGAAGGGAAACTAAAGTCTTTCGATCCCAGAGTGAGGTGTGCACTATGAAGGAGAAACATGGCAGATGAAGAGGCTCGTCATGAAGAGGATCACAATTTCTGCAAAAGATTCTATACAATGGTAGAAAATGTCGGTCAATTGCTTTCAAGGATAGAGAAAGTATAAGGGAGAAATCTAGAAGAACAAGGTTCAATGCATGGAAATGGTGGAGAAGAACCCCCTCCTTCTCATTCCATGAGTGAAATTTCTTCTTCCTCTCATCACCATCATCATATAAATCCAAGGGATGCATCTAAGAAACCTTTCTTTAAATTAGATGTCAAATTTGATCTTCCCATGTTTAACGGTGAAAGTAATGCATAAAACATTAATAACTGGATTAGGAAGATTGAAATCTACTGCAAGATTCTACAGATCGAAGAGGACGAGGAAACGATTCAGTTGGCCTATCTTCGGCTGAGTAGCACTATTCTTGTTTGGTGGGAGAGCGAATTTTGAAGCAATAAGAGTGTGGGTAATCTTCTTTCCTCATGGCCTAGTTTCATTTCTGCATTAAAGGAACAATTCTATCCATTTTGTTATAAACAAAAAGCCTTAATGGATTGGCAATACTTAAGGAAAGGTAGAGGTCAAGATGTTCAAAGCTTTATAGAGGAATTTAGAAAACAAGCACTTAAGTTGGGCATTGCACTTGACTCACCCAAAGTAGTAACTAAGTATATTAGATCATTACATAGTTACCTTAGACATTCATTATTATTTTTTAAAACAACTATCATTGACTTGGCTAGTGTAAAGGCCATTCATCTTTAGAACAAGGGCAAAAATGAAAGAGATGATCATTTCAAGAAACCACCTTTCAAATCTCCAAATGGAAAACCCAAAGTGAAAGGAAAAGGAAAGGAGAAGAGGACAACATCAACCATGAAAGATGAAGGAGAAAGACCTTATTGCACTCACTGCAAAAAGGAAGGTCATGATGACAATAATTGTTGGAAAATGTACCCAGAAAAGATACCAAAGAAGTATGAGGAAAAGACATGCAGAAGACAATGGAAACTGTGCAACAAGACCTTGGATCCAATTCTGGAGATGAAGCATTGATCACAACAGTAGGAAAAAAAGGTACTCTTACACCTCATGTTAAGTCTTAATCACATGAAGGCACTAGTTCAATAGATGAGCCTCTTCCTAATGAATGGAAATGAATTGAGCTATTTCATATTAGAGTTATCATAAATCATACAAAAGTGGAAACTCTATTTGATACCATATCCCCAGCAAACTTAATTTCAGAATCCTTGGTAAAGAAGCTAGGCTTAGAAACCAAACCACATCCAAAACCTCACCCATTTGGATGCATACATGATAAAGCAAAACTGAATGTAACTAAGTAGTGCAAGGTTAAATTTGTGATCGCTTCTAAGTTAGTGGATGAGGTAAAACTTGATGTGATACCATTGGATATCTATGGCATGGTGTTAGGGAGTCCATATCTATATGATAGAAAGGCAATCTTCTTCCATCATGAAAACAAATACCAAATCACAAAAGATGGGGTAGAATATATTGTAAGGGCTCATCAAACTAAAATCAATGCCACCCTTGTAAGTGCAGGACAAATGAAAATATTGGTAAATTCTAGTAAGGATTGCATGCTTATGGTTATAAGGGGGAAAGATGCAGAATTATCCAATGCTTTCCAGGGTTGTGATCATGTGCATAAAAAGGAATTATGTGAATTAATTTCTAACTATGATGAGATGTTTGAGGAACCAAGGGGATTACCTCCGAAGAGGGAAATCCAACATGAGACCCATTTGCAGCATGACGCTCCTTTACTGAATATTGGCATGTATAGGTTGTCAACCATTGAGATGGAGGAGATCAAAAAGTAGGTGTAAGAATTATTGAACCAAGGGGTCATCAGACCGAGCACTTCACCATGTGGCTCACTGATTGTCTTAGTGCCAAAGAAATATGGCACATGGAGGATGTGTGTGGATTATTGAGCACTAAAAAAAATCATAGTGAAAAATCATTACCCTATTCCCCACATTGATGACTTATTAGATCAGTTAAAGAATGTTATCTATTTCACCAAATTGTATTTTCATAGTGGTTATCATGAGGTCCGAATTGCAGAGAAGGATGTGTGGAAAACCACCTTCAAGACCAAACATGGGTTGTTCAAATGGATGGTGATTCCATTTAGACTTTGCAATGCTCCAACCACTTTCATGAGGGTCATGAATGATCTCTTTAGGCCTTTCATTGATGAATTTGTTCTTGTATATCTAGATGATATTCTTATCTTTAGTAAAATTTGGAATGAACTGTTGGAAATAATACTGAGAGGGGGGGTGAATCAGTGTTATCGGATCAGATAAAACTTTTCCATTTCATACTCAGATTCATATACGCTACTTTAATTAAGTGAACCAGCGTATACACGCTACTGTGTCTAAAGCAACTAGCGTATACCCAGAGATCTTATAATTCAGTTAACTTATCTTCAGTAAATGCATCAGAACATTATTAACCATATTAACAGTAATCAGGTGCAGTAAACAGAACA
>APFE031264890.1:0-13223 GCA_000404065.3 Pinus taeda | reverse complement strand
ATAAATTAATAAAACTTGGATGAATAGCTAAAACCATGTAGTCTAGCTAGTAGACTAAATGGTTGTTTCTCCAATATTTTTCTTCTAGATTTTACTCACAATATAGTAGAAATTTTTAAGAATCATAAGTTTAGGTTATTTAATTTGCAAAGTTTGAGTACATCATGAATTTTTTATGGTGTTGAATCCATTTATATACCTAATATTTCATTTTAAACAATGAGAGCCTAGTCTAATAAATAAATGAAGTTGTCATTTTCAACGCACCTTTTTCTTCAATTTTGCCAAAAATCCAATAGATATATTTAAGAATAGTATGTTTAAGTTGTTTAACATGAAAATTAGTCTAAATATTTTAGTTTTTTTTTAATGGTAATAAATCCATTTATGCATAAAAAAATCCACCTTCAACAAAAAGGAATAACAATGTTGCTCAAATAATGTCTCCAAATTCCAACTATAAAAGCCGTTTATTTAATTAGTGAAACTGTGCTAACAAAAATAGTTACGAAATTTCTTATAAATATATATCAATGAAAGACTAATTCTAGGTGAAGATATTTTTCAAGCTCAAGAGCTTTAGATATTATGTAGGTTGTAGGGCTAAAGGGGCAAAATAATTACACCATTTTTCTCGTCCCTCTCAAGGTTTGTACCCTAGCATATCAAAACTTGTGTTATGCTACTTAGCAGATTATTCAGTTGACCCCCTCCCTACATTTTCTCGTCGCGGAGTGCGAAGATGTAAAGTGTCATCAAGGGTTTCCACCGTTAGTTTATGTAACTTGCGTCAGCTTTATGAGATCCACCCTTGGTGTGCGAACCATGGGATTATATAAAAAGGGAAGTCTTAGAAGAGTGTAAGGCAATCTTTAGTTCATAGTTGATGTTGATGAATGTAATGGTTATGTGAGAGCTAAGAGCAAAGAATCTTAGTGTGGGAGAGAGGCTCTATAGTTGTGTGTGTAGAGGCCTAGGGTTGAAATCCACAGGTGAGGGCGTAGACCCTTGTAGCTGTGTGAACAGGGTAGTTATAATGTGTAAAGGAGATCTCATCATCAATAAAGAGAATTATTCTGGAATTACTTATGTATGAACTATTTTACTTCTATTATGAATGCATTCGATTATGTTATGTTGAATACTAGGTTAATGATTTAATGTTGTATTGATGCATGAATCTATGTGTTTTACTTTTTTATATGAATGCAAGTAAGAATATTTGTTTGTGCAAATATAATTGTAATTCATGGCGAAGTTATCCACTACTTAAGCTAATTTGGGTAAATACAATAGTAAGAGTAATTACAGAGGCGTATAAGTGTCCAACTTGCCTATTTAGGGTAAGTGAAGGATGATCGTAGAACTTCGCAAAGGTCTCCAAGCTGAATAAGAAAAGTATATCGATCAGCCTTAAAAAGGTTTTCCATCTGTGTGAAGGAAGGATTAGGGTGTAAAACGACATCACTACCATCTCAGGGTGTGGAAACTTGGTTTTTTCATCCCTCGATACTGCTTCGGGTGAGACTTCAGTCCACGCTCCATGGATTGATGTCGAAAGGGCCAGTAGTGTAGGGATTTTCTTGGCTAATTAATGCTGATCCTGGGTGAGGGCCCATCAAGCCAACAAATGGTTACTTTTCGAGGGCCAAGATCTGCATATAGAGATGTGTCATGTTGCATCACTGGAATCCAACTAAGAAAGAGATTGAAAACTGGTTGGATAGAAAGATCCATGAATCTGCGATTGAAAAAAGAACAGTGGTTGGATAGATATTTGTACACAGAGATACCTGACATCTTCTTTTGTTCTTTCTCGGTCAAGTTATACGAGTGGATCGCAAAATTGGCAGACGACCAAGGAAGATGGAGGCTTGACGGTCTAATAGTATAGACACCAAAGTTAGTGTAGACATTAGAAGCCTCTGAAGATAGGATCACATGTGTTGTTGGTTATTGGCTCAATTTTATCATAGGAGGATGTGTGATAGAGTTTGCGGTCAATACCTAGGTTATCTATATCAATGCGGAGAACCACTTCTTTAAGGGGCCACGAGGTAAGTATTTAAAGTCTTTAATTACTTGGATTAAGATGCTTTTGTTTGAAAAGTCGGTTATGCATCTACATGGATGTTTGGGGCCACGAGGAGTGTAAAGACCTTCCGAAATAGAGGGAAAGCACGCCTTGAATATAGTCCGCTAATTGAACCTCCCTTGAGTGATGATGAGGAAGCAACACAGACTTCTCCGTAGAGTGTTGTTCAATTGATAAAACAAGGTTCCCATGAATAACCCATCCACCCGCACCACTTCCAGCTTCACCTTTGCCACCTAAACCTTTTCCTACACCATCACCACCTAAGCCACCGTTCAGTATGGTGAACTTAGAAAAGCTACCTGTGTTGAAAGGCTTTGAAAATGAGGATCTTGACCAAATTTAGTTCGTCGCAAAAGCTGTATGGGAAGCTAAGGGTATCATAGATGATAAAATGAAGAAAGCAACACCGGTTAGTGTTTTGCAGGATCACACAGTAACATGGTACATTAAGTACTGCACTGATAACCTAATATCCGTGTTCGTAGTTATCCAAACCGCACTAAATAAATAATTCAGTAGACCTAAGTTTGAAGAGAAATCAATTCTAGGATTCAAAGAGATCATGATGAAGCCTCACGAGACACCCTTGGATATGGATCAGAGATTGAAGTGTATAATCCACGAAGCTAACATGAATCTGACACATGGGAAACACCGCGAATGGTTTTTGGCCTCACTCCTACCTCATCTCAGGGTTGCGATATCACAAAAAAAGATTGGGACTCGGGCAGAAGCCCTGGAAATTGCAATGAGATTACACGAGACACTGATACAAGATGTTAATCTGGGGGTTCAATAGATTCATGCATAGTTGCAGAACCTTTACCTAGAGATGCAGACTCTGAAGAAAGATAAAACAAATAGGCTAGAGGTGTGCAAAGAAGTTTGGTGCTTGAAGTGAAAAAGTCAAGTGCATGACATAGATCACTATCCAGTCTTTGAAAATTATGTTGCATGAGGGGGACCAATTCCTCTAAGGCTCGAAGCTCCAACATGACCATGTACAGGGCTTGCTCTATGGTGTACTCACTGTCACGTAGTTGGAAAATATGTGATAGACAATTACCATTTGCTGTAGAAATTTGTGTACACACCATAATAGCTCTTCTGCAACTTCTGCCAATCAATGGGTCATGGTGAGTGCAATTGTTGTAGTTACAAGTTAATGGTGGATAGAACGTCTGCATATAAGGTGCATGCACAAACCCAGTCTCTGAACCAAGGTACTGGAGAAGCATGAAGTGAATATCAGGGGCATAGAGGAGGCTGAGGTGGAGGAGGACCTTGTAGAGGTCAGGGACAAGTCATTTGTTACAACTATGAAGGGTCAGGACACTACACGCAAGACTTCCCAAATCCTACATGTATGTCATGCCGATATTTTATTCAGTTTGACCACACAACTAAATATTGCCTGGTATTGCTAGCTAAGATACATCAAAATGGGGCGCGATGGGGCGCGGCGTTTGTAGCCGCCTCAGAACCTCCAGATGATGAGGGATGAGACTTACAAAGAGTATCCCAAGGTAAATATTGTGCTGCGAAGTGGGATGAGGAATGGCAAATATAAGGAGAAGTAGCCTAGAGAAAGTGAATGGGTCTACAAAGCTATAGAAAGGGAGATTGAATTTGATTTGAAGTGTGCACTGAAAACAAATTTTATGGAAGCAAAGAAAAGCTTCATTGAGGCCTCTATCTCAAGAATATAGGACAAGCTAGCTAAAGAGATGGACCCTTCAATTCTTACTACTTTCTTGGAAACCTATATGAAGCTGTTGTGTGATAGCAAAGTTGTGAAAGGAATACAGGAACTCTTAAAGAAGTGTTTTGGGAAAGAAAACACTCGTGATGGACAGTGCGTAGTCAAGAAGATTGGTAGGCATAAGGCATGAATGTGGCACGAAATGAGGCTCACTCCACAGATAGGAGAATATGAGATGGATCAAGTAATTTTGGATCTGGGGTCGGATGTGAGCGTCTTAATTAAACAAACCTCGAAGAGGATGGGGAGACCTACACTGCAATGTTCTCCGATGTATTTAAGAATGGAAAATCAACAGAAAATAATCCCCATAGGATGATTACAGGCAGTGATAGTTGATATTGAAGGAACGAACACATTGGCTGACTTCGAAGTGGTAGAGATTGTGGATTACAACAATCCCTACCATGTGCTCCTTTGGATCGATTGGGCCACTGACATGAATGGGCTAATCAATTTGAAGAAGCAGAAGATGATATGTTTGAATAAATCACTTTGCATAGTAGTTCTCTTGGACCCTGCAGAAGGACCGCGCTATACTGAACCGGTTCACAATTATGACAATGATCATCATCTAGACCAGATCTATAACATAACAGTGTGAGATCAGGATTGGGTGATGCCGACAGTAGATGGATGCATTTCTTGGGATCGCAAAAGTTCCTGCACATCAGATTGAGATAAGGAGTTGGAACACTGGCAGAATCAATTGCATGAAGTATCTACTCTATGTTGTAATATGATGACCATGTCGTTATGCTATGTATCATCAGAGGTAAGGAATTTTCCTATTATGATGGTTTAACTAATGTCGATAAAATTTTGGATGCATTCGAAAGGTAAGTGCAAAATAAGCATTATTTCCAGGCCCTAGATTGGGTGTTGTGCGCTATAATTATGAGATGGTGTGCTATGCACAAGGACAATTTTAATGATTGGTGTGTATATAAAAAGACAATGAGATTGTGATTTGGTCACCCACAAGTGCGGCTAACAAAGAAATGTGATGGAAGGGATGATCCACGCGATCACCTTGCCAACTGGACTAAGGTTTATGGAGAGGAGCCTTAGCCTGAATAGGTGCATTTGTTTTGTCATACTTTTGATGTAATACAGTTGAACTAGTACTTAGAAATAGAGCTCTACATTGGCATTGAAGAATGGGATGTTTTGTGACAACGATTCTTGCTAATTTTTAGCTTTGAGAATGTGTTTGAGAGTATTGAGGAACTGCAGGAAGTTAAGGCAGTAATATTCAGAGTACCATAGGATCCCTTGGACTTAATTCAACTGGAATGGACCACCTAGCTAAGCCACGTAATGGAGTGCTACAATGTGACTATCGAAGAAGAGGATCAGAACCCAAGGAATATTATAATCCCAGAGACTGAAGGTCACCACGAAGTTGAAGGACCACAAATTGAAAATTCAGTTATCACAGCACCACTAAAAACAAAACAAGTGAACATTGGGATAGAGGTAGAGCCAAAGTTTGCAAAGATTGGGGACTACTAGGATGATGCAACAATGGATAAGATTGGTAAATTTCTATGAAAATAATAGGACTTGTTCCCTAATAAATTCTCAGAACTGAAGGGGATAATAGGGGACATGGGAGTCATGAAAATTACATTTAAACCAAATGTGAAGATGATCAAGTAGAGGCCTTAACGTCTCAATCCAAAGTATAAAGAAAGGGTCCATTTAGAGTTGGATAAAATGCTTGTGGTGGGAATCATTGAACCCGTATAAGAGTCTCATTGGGTAAGCTCAATGGTAGTTCAGCACAAGAAATAGAAACATGAAATAAGGATATGCATAGATATCAAGAAGTTGAAAGACACTTGCGTACATGATCCATTTCGATCTTCATCCACTAATGAGGTGTTGGAAAATGTAGGAGGACAAGAGGCATATTCATTCACTGATGGGTTCTCGAGGTACCATTAGATCTAGATTGTGCTAGAGGATAGAAGTAAGATGACTTTAATGACTTAATGGGGATGCTTTCAGTATATGGTGATTCTGTTTGGACTAAAGAACGCATTGATGATATTCTCACGTGTAGTCATTGCGGTGTTTAAGGATTTCGTTCACAAGTTTTTGGAGGTATACTTCGATAATTGGATGGTGTTTTGGTTGGTAAAGCACCATGTAGATATTCTACGCTTGATGTTGGATAAATGCCAGAGGTACAATATCGTGCTCAATTTGAACAAATGTTTGTTTTGTGTCCGTTTTGGGGTATTGCTGTGTTGCGTGGTAGGCAGACAAGGATTGATGTTAGACCTTGCTAGATCATGATCATAACTAATTTGGAGGCACGAAGAAGTGTGAAATAGCTACATGAAACGTTGGGGCATACAAGATACTATAGAAAGTTCATCAAAAGCTATGACCATATTACCACTCCAATGGAAAAGCTACTAAAGGAGGATGTTACGTTCGATTTGAATGACGAGTGTCAACAAAGCTTTGACGTGTTGAAGGAAAAGATAGTCACCACGTAGATCCTAGTCTTCCCACATTGGAAGAAGGAATTTCATGTGTATGTCAAAGCGTCATGTATTGCGCTCAAGGCAGTACTAACACAATCCGGTGAGTGAGAACTAGATCATCCTATAGCGTTCGCAAGTAGGATGTTTTTGAAAGCTGGGAAAAATTATTCAACAACAGGGCATGAAGGGTTGGCCATGGTGTACACGATCGAGAAGTCCATACACTACTTGCTAGGCGTACACTTTAAGATGTATACAAACCATTCTGCATTGAAGTACTTGATGAACAAGCCTGTGTTGGGGGCGAGGAGATATGAGATGGCTAATGTGGTTCAAGGAATATGACTTCAAAGGACCAAACCATCTATCGTGCATTGAAATTCGAGAGGAGCCTACTAATTTAGACGAAGGACTACCTCACGCATAACTCTTTGCAGTGTGTGTTACGGATAATAAATTTGTGGATATCATACACTTCCAGATGATGAGAACAATGCTGGAAGGGTATACTGGTCAACAAAAGAAGGAGCTAGTGGTGCACATAATAGAATTTTCGGTCATTGCATGGAATTTATATAAAATGGGCTCAGATGAAATTCTGTGATCTTATGTACCTAATTTGAATGAAAGAACATCCTTGCTGAAGCTCATGGAGGAGTCGCAAGAGGATATTATGCAGGAAAAGCAATAACGCAGAATATTTTATGCGTGGGGCTATGGTGGCTAACGCTTCATAAGGATTCAAAGGCTTATTGTAAGGCATGTGATGCATGTCCCGGGATGGGTAGGTCATCATGGAGGGATGATATGCCTCTAAATCTGCAGATGTCATTGCAGCTGTTTCAAAAGTGGGTGATTGATTTTGTAGGACCAATTCAGCCTCCACAAAAGAAGATGGGTGTGCGGTAAATAATCACCTCAACTAAATATTTGACTAGGTGGGTGAAGGCACATCTTGTGAAGGATTGTACAGGGGAAACAACAAAAATGTTCATTTTTGAGTATGTACTAACTATATTTTCTTTCCCAGAGATTTTGATGAGCGATTGTGGTACGTATTTTCTCAATGAGACGATCGGTGCATTTATGAAGGAGTTCCAAGCTTATCATCAGAAGAGTCTGCCATATCACTCATAGGCTAATGGGATAGTGGAAGAGTTTAATAAGATATTGGATAGCATGGTGACAAAGGTCTGCAATGCATAAAGGAATGACTGGGATGTGCACATACTCGCGGTGCTATAGGATTATAGGATGACTTGCAAAAAGTTGATTAGACAAATGCATTTCCGGTTGGTTTATGGCATAGAGGTTGTGATGTCGATGGAGTATATTATAACTAATTTATGCATAGTAGCATTTACAAGAACGGTAGATCATGGAGCCTTGAAGAAAAGCCTTGCACAGCTAACAGAGCTTGAAGAAGATAGATTTTTGGTTGGATTCCATTTGCAAGTTCAAAAAGAGCGTGAAAAGGCATGGAAAAATCAACACATCAAACTACCCACCTTTAAGGTAAATGATTTAGAGTTATTATATGATGGCAAGTTTGATAAATTTCCAAGAAAAATTCAGATGGATTGGCTGGGCCCTATGTCATCAAGGAGATAACTGATGGTGCAGTAGTTTAGTTGGTGAAGTTGAATGGAGAGCCATTTTCAAAGAAGGTGAATGGAATTTGATTGAAGCCATACACTAGGGATCTGGCTAGATTGCTATATGGAGGAGGCAAAGTCTTAGCATTCTAGGCAGCTGAAAGGAGGCATAGGAATATAAACTACACTGCCTCGGTTTTAGAGTTACACAACTAGGGAGTTGTGCGGAAGGGAGAAATGTCACAATATTGGTGGAAGCATGAAGGGAGTTGTGGTATAGAAAGAGAAACCACATGGGGAAACTAGAAAGTGACTCTTAACATCATTGTTCATGAGTTAATAGTGGGAAAATGGCTAAGTGGAGCAGGGGCAACATTTAAATCAGAATTTAAAAGCAAGATCTGTGAAAATCTGTTGCCAATCTAGTATTTATTAGTAGATTTTGGGTGGAACGGTCGGATTCAAATTCAAAATTTCCTATAAGTTATAGATGGCCATCCAACGAAAAAACATTTCATTCTGAGAATTATGGTGTTGAGCTATCAGGAGGGCATGAACCTTTACTATTTCAAGGTTTTGGTGTCTAGTTCAGTATTTCACAAGCTACCCAAAGAAATCTAGGAGCTTATGACTGGATTCATGTTGGCGCCCATGGAAACTGCAATTGTTCATAGATCGATGACCTCTGAGGAAGCTGCCTTGAAGGTTGTGAGTGTGGAAATACCAGCAAAAGTGCCAAATCATAGAGGTCACCTAGGTTAAGGCCTATGTTGCCCAAAGAGGGTTGAAGACAAAGAAGGATAAGCCAAAAGAACCATATTTGGTGCATGAGTCGCTAAGGAAACACTAGAAGAAGGAAAAGTCCATGGCACAGGAGAAAGGTAAGGTGGTAGACTTATAATCTGGGGAGGGCACCAAAGATGTGGATATGGGCCGAGACGACACTGACATAGAGGGCGTAAACCCTATCTCAAAGTTTCCCTAATACATCCCTCCTTGCCATGGAAAGGTGAATGTCCCGAAGGACCTGGATATGGGAAAATTTCTACTAAATACCCCGTTACTACTAGACCAAATCATGTTTGAAGGTTTGCGCTTAGTGCACATTCTTAGTATTAAGTTGGAGGATTGGGACTTGCTGGACACAAAGCCATGCTCCCACATGGTGACTGATACCATTATGAACCGTGTGTTTTGTAAGGATTCCAGTATGACTGCATTGGTAACATGACAATGGATAAAGGGGGTGGACAAGGTATGGGTGCCACATTACCACCGCGTTCCCATAACACTGATGGTGATCAAACAACTGCTATGATTAGTGCACAATGGGTGCCTATAGTTGGGAGAACCGATACCCGTGATAGATATGTTGATCCATAGGGTCACGTTGTTACAACATTTAGGGTTGAATCTGGCCATGGCAATTGGCAGAAAGACAGGTGAGCACAAGCTCGCCATAAGAATGAAGGACAAATTCAAGCTCACCAAGAAACCATTTGAATACTTAATTTCCAGCATAACCAACCCCGTGGATAAGGTCGATGCCCAGATTTTGGCTGGGAGAATAATGAGGAAGTGTCATGTTGATGAAGTGCCGACACTTGTTGTGTCGTTAGCGGCGCAGTGCATGGAGGGCATATAATTTAATTCGACACACTACCTCTGAGGTGATTACCTCGCGAACTACAAAGAAGCACAAGTTGAGAGTAAGACCTTCCATTATGCCTAGCTCTTACTCTCAATTGTGCTAACTATGTGGGAATTATTGGAGGAGATCCAATTTCATTTGGTCACATTAGATCTACCTGAAGCAACAAATTTTATTCATTGTGGGCCACTAAGAATTCCCCGAGGGTCAAGGAAGCTAAAATATTTTGGGTGTTGATAGAGGCATGCATCCACGCTGCGTTCAGCTGCAAGCCAAGGATATCCCCAACTTTCTTTAAGCCGTTGTCAGGATATGTGGAATTAAAATTGAATTTCCATTGTCTCCATCCGAGTGTGGAAGGACCCCGAGAAAAAATGGTATTAATCTTCCATACTAGGAAGCGGATGATGCAATCACAGCAGTCCTGGAGAGTTGGCCATCATAGTGGCGCACAACTTCTAACTTGTCAGCTAGGTCTAGTAAGTTCACCATGAAGCATAAGAAAGAAAAGGCTTGGCTGATGATGCAGCAGTTGACTAAGAGGAGGACAAGGGAAGCTGAAGAAAAATCTAAGGCACAACGTGCTACTAAGAAATAGGTGAAAAATGAGGAAGAAGAGGAAGAGAACGACTCTCATAGAAGTCATAAGTCCGCTTCACTATAGACAGAGGAAGAAGAGTAGTAGTTAGGACACAGAGGTGCAGACCAAGAGACTACTCCATTTCGGGTTAAGCGCACTAGCAAGGATGAAAAATTAGGTCCACAAAAGAAGTCCAAGGCTAGAAAATCATCACTTGACCTAATCACTTTGACAAAAGGTGACCTGAATGATATTGAGCACACAGTGAGAGATATGACCATGGAGCTACTGCAGTAGTTCAAGCAACAATAAAAGAAAGCACTCATCACCATTCATACAAGTTTGTGCGAACTGAAAGTCTAGGCCAGTGTGGGATAGCACAATGCGACATCAACTAACTTGGCACTTGGAACCTAAAATGTAGCAGAGATAGTCCGCTCCTTGGATCCCGAGACCGTTGTGCTACTGGACAAAGCATTGACTACAAGAGTAGAAGCTGACAAGGCGACTGTTAGTGCTCTCAAGAAGGTTGGGTTGAACTTGGTTATGCTAGCAAGTGAAGCCCTTTACACCCTACAAAATAGTGTGATCACGAAACTTTGGGCTAGAGAATAGTTTTGGCTAAATGTGATCAGCGAGCAGTGATTTGAAATGATCATGTGTTAAAACTAAAGTAGAATTGATTTTTCCATCAATGAATTGAATGTTAACTTAAAGTGTTGAAACTCGGAGAACTACATGAGAAGAAATACTTTACAACAACTAATAAAACACAAGTAAGATGCAAAACAGAAGTAAAAATAGCAAATACATGACAATATCAGACAACAATATTGATTACGACATTCATCCCTGATGGACTATGTCTCTGGGTCTGCTTTCAATATGGGTGACTGCTTTATTAGGATTGGAACCGAAGAGGTTGATTACACAACAATTTGACCAATTTTGATGTGCACACAAGAAATTTTGGTCATTTTCTTCAAAAACCACTATGAACCGGTTTTCCAATGCATGTCTCAGTTTCCAATTCGGACACTCGATGCCCCTATTACACTAAAAACAAAATCGACTATATCCTCTAGAATCTGCACTCTAAAACCCAAAATCACCAATATCTTCCTCATGAACATAAAGGTGCATTTAAAGGTTTGTAGATACATTTGAGGGATTTTTACCCAAGATTGGCATGAATGCAGCATGATGGTCTCGGTCGAATTACTAGGGAACACCTTAGTTCCTAGTCAAATGGTCATCGCATTAGTTTTGCACCGAAACTGCAACAAAAACCCACAAATAAACTTTATATTAAAACAAACCGTTGACGACTTACTGACTTGGTGGAGGACGTTGACTGCCCACATGTGAATAGGTGGTTCGGATGCGTCACAAGCTACCACATTGCAGATCAATCTCGATAGTTGCAGTCTTCCATGTGAACTCATATAACTCTGACATGGTTATCCGGGTGGTTGTTCCACTCTGCTGACTATAGATGAGATACTATAGTTACCCTCTGCTCTGTTTACACGGATATCCCAAGGCAATTACGATTAACTGTAACATGTAACCCTGATGGTTATCCTCCATTCACATGGAAACACACATCTACAATCACACTATGGTTAACTTCAAGCCCAGTGGTTTATTTCCTCTGCTCACATGCCAACCACATTTTAGACCCTGATGCAATTAACTCCAAGAACTAACCCCAATGACTTACACACTGATCACATTACCATAGCCTCTGAGATGGTCTTCTCCATGTTTATGATTGTTATAATAGTTTTGTAATGTTTTACAATGATTTCAATGTAATTCCAATAGCTCGAGAGGGTTTTAGGACTTAGGGTAATGGTCTTTGATTTGTATTGTAGTGTTTTTTACAATAGATTTATGGTATTTAATGTATGGTTAGGGTTTAACACTTAGGGTTAATTCCTTCTGAAATACATTTGATTTGTAATGTTTGATTTAGATATAGGTTAAGGTTTAGCATGGTTTCAAATTTTAGTTCTTAAATCATTTTGTGCTAAAAAAAACCCATTTACATGAAATTGTCACAAAGTGACATTTGCAACAAATGTCATGTGATGATGAAATCCAAACTCTCAAAGGTGGAACTGATGACAACCAAGGTTTCAACGACTAAATCAAGTGAAGGTGGATGACAACCCCATGTCGACGACCCAATTCTGGCAAAACTAATGACAACCAACGTGTCAAAAACCAAAATCCAAACCATATCACCATGAAAACCATTGACATCACTTGAACCATAAATAACACTGGCAAAACTAAACGACACTAGACTGAATGCTGACGACAAAATTGAACCTGTGTAACTAATGTAAGAAAATCCTCCTCGATTAGTCCTCTCCACTTGAAAGCTTTTGGACCACAAAAGTTTGACTTAAACAAATAGTCGATGAGGGTAGAGCTCCCTCACTTTCCACCTTGTCCTAATGATGTACCAATACGTTTGATCAATCACCTGCTAGTGATGACCCTGATGATGCTGACCATGGCACATTTTGAATCCTTGACCTGTTCCATCTATCTGCAGTATGAACAACTTGCAATGATGGTAAAACACCCTATTATGAAGATGGAAATTTATTTATTTCCAAGAAATATCACGAGTTAGTGATTCATAATCATCTTTGAAAATCGTCTCTAGAGGATATTGTTCAATACCATGGACATGTATTAAAAATCTATATTGCGGAATGGCAAAGACAATCAAAGGCATTTTTGTCTTCAAACCAACTACTTGACTTGGCATACTTTCCTTCTTCCTGATTACTAAGTGAACTTGTTGCATTAGACCCATCAAACTGTAATATGGAAACTACTGCAACTTAGTTTGATTTTGAAAGTATTGAAATGGATGTTGATTTGTTGGAATCATTGTTTCTTGATTTATTAAATGATGTTTCCATTGATTATTACCTTCCCCTGATGCATAAGTTTCTCTTGGCTGTTGTGGATATTTTGACAATGCTTTAGAAAAGGCTTTGATATGAAAACAAATGAGCT
>APFE031264886.1:0-19376 GCA_000404065.3 Pinus taeda | reverse complement strand
AATTGGTGATGGCCCTTCATTTCTGCAACCTTGCACTACTTACCCCACCTAGTAATCCTAACATTTTTTCTTCACTTGAAGTGGGTGCACTTGAATTAGCAGACCTTGATTGTTCTCTTTTTCTTTTGACTGCCCTCATATCTAAATCTACCCTTATTTCTTCCAAGGACCCAGATTAAGCAGTTGGGCTCCTTCATTTCTCTACCTAGCTAGTCATCTACCAAGCTTGAGCTGTTTGGACAGGAAACATTCTCTATTCTGCAACAAGCAATTTAAACATGTCATGGTCCAGATTAGCCTATTGGGCCATCCATCAAGTATGATTTGCAGCAGTATTTGTAGAGTGTGACACTGCCAAAAGATAGTAATGGCATTTTGACTGGCCATTTTCCTGGTCTTTAGTTTGGGTTCATTTTCACTTTTCTCTTGACCATTTGATTTTCTTGCCTTTTGATTATTCTTTTAAGGCATACCCTCTTTTCATTTTTTAATTTTCATAGTATGTACACAAAATATGGAACCTTTGCAGCCTACAATGATGAACATATTTAGCCCTTCCACTGTCAATCATGAAAGACGAAACCTATTGGTATAGGAACCTAACAAACTCAATAGGAAGGCCATGGGGTTGGAATTGGTCACAACTTTAGTGGTGCACGTAAGGGTATAATGACGAAGCTTTTGAACAAATAACACAACAACCAACGCCAATTTTTCTTCATGTGAATAAGACATTGGGGGTCTGCTAACGTTCTAACTAACATAATAGATGACATGCTCATTTTCAGCACCATCTTCTTGGATTTGGACCCCAGCAACCAAATAGGAAATGCACAGATATACAAGATGAAATTCCTCTCAAAGTCAGGTGGAAGGATCAAGGGAGCGGAAGTGAGAGTGTGTTTGAGGGCATCGAAATACTATTGATATTAATCATCCCAAAAAATGGAATGTTAGATCGAATGAGTCTGAGAAACCCATGCACAGTGGTGGCACAGTCAGGGACAAACCTACGAAGGAAGTTGGCTTTTCCTTGGATGCTTTGCAACTGGCAAAGGGTACGAGGAGGAGGAAGTTTGATAATGGCTTGAACTTTTAGATGGTCAATATTGATACCTTATTTGGATGCAATGAAGCTCAAAAGTCGGTCTGTGGGAATGTAAAAGACACACTTAAGGGGGTTAAGGTGAATGTTATATTTGTGACATCAAAGGAAGATGGTACATAAATAATGAATGTGTTGCGACAGAAGTTTGGAACGAGCAGTGAGATCGTCTGGATATACAAGTATAATATGAGCTAGGTCGTGGAAACAATAAGACATGGCATTCTTTAAACCGAAAGGCATGACCCTATAAGTGAAAGTTCCCCATGGAATAGTGAATGTGGTTTTAAGTTGATCGGAATAAGAGATATGTATCTGGTTATATCTAGAGAATCCATCCATGAAGGAAATAACCTCATGCCCTGCACACTCGTCAATGATTTGGTCTATGAACGGTGTGGGAAAGTTGTCTTTGGGACAATCTTTGTTCAAATCATGAAATTTTGTGCAGACACGAATGGTGCCTTGTTTCTTGAGAACGGGAATAAGATTGCACACCTACCGGGTGTATGTGATAGGATAGATGAAACTAGTCTACTTGAGCTTATCAATTTCAACTTTGATAGCTTCACGTTTGGAAGGATGGATAGGTCGTTCCTTTTGGCGGACAGGGATGGCATTGAGCCAAGTGTCCATGTGATGTTCAATAATGGCAGGATCAAGTCCAGGAATTTCATAATAAGACCAAGCAAAAACATCACAAAATTCTTTGAAAAACTTAGTGTAAGCATTAATTTATTTCGGGGTGCATTATGCCCCTAAGATGATATTTTCTTTGATACTTGTTTTATTAGAAATGTTGATTTTTATGGTAGGGAAAATGTTAGCCATATTCCCTTCTTCAAAAGCATATGGTGTAGGAATGGGATTTTTAAACAAATTGACTTCACCATGAATGAAGTCTTTTGACTCCATAGCATATTGGTTGTGGGTTTGCTATGAAAGGAAGTACGCACGATAGTAAATATAATCCCAAGGATAGTCAGGGGTGGTCATGGCTTCCATAATGTCTTCATCATAATGGAAGATGGGGGGACTAGAGTAAGAGAGACCAAATGATGAACATGAACTACGTGAGGCATCATCATGAGAGACAAGGTTCACATACGCATCGTCAAGGCTAGAATATAGGTGACTAGTAGATGTGATACTTATCGATTTTGAGACCAAAGTGTTCATCAAAGAAAGTTCAACAAAATCACAATAGGAGACGGTAAGAGAGTCCTAATATATTGATCCCATGGATCATGATAGGTAGAGGATGGCATCGGTACTATCTGTCATCTCGACATCAAGGGAAGGGATCACGATGGGTGGTTGATAGACCTCCTTCTCTGGCATAAGAGGGACCAGAACCCCATAGGTAGAGGAGAGGTGGAAACACTACGAGTGAATAATTCGTGAAGCACTTGAAGTGTATCATGAAATTCTTCGAGACAGGGACAGTGATGAGAATAAGGGCCATAATTATCACACAAAGCACAGGGGTGATTCATGTGTAATGATTTATTTTTCTTAGTTGACTTAGCTAAGGTGACATGGTACTTAAGAATGTTATATTAGGAAAGGTATCAAAGACCATATTCTTGATTTGGGGGAGTTCAGGACAATTGTTGGTGGCATAACCAACAACATCACATAAAGCACATGCAGAAGTAGGCTTTGGCATGGAGAAGTAGCCTTTCGAAGCTTAGGAGGAGTTGGAGTTGGTTGGGCTGCCTTATCTCTGGTTCCATTTTTCTGCGCTTTTCCCCCTTCACTAGATGATTTCACAACAAGAGTAGGTTCCTATTAAGGCTGTTGTGGAACTGAAGCAAAGGAAGGGGTAAGAGCAATGGGTTGAATCTGAGTAAAAGTAGTGTAAGTTTTGAGTTGATTAGGGGGAGTGTTTGCAGAGGGATCAATGTACCATACTAGGGTCCCCAAGATAATATTAGGTAAACTCAATGTATCCATGACAAGTGTAGAATAAAATCCCATGGGTGGAAATAAGAACAGTATCTGACGAAAAGGGTAATGACCTGGGGGAGTGGCTCCAAAATGGTTAAGACCTGGGGGAATGGTTTATGGATGAAAGGGACTAGGAGAGATACCAGTAGAAGGAAGATGACTTTAAGGACTAATACTTGAAGGATGGTTTGAGTTGGGAATAACAGGCTGCGAAGGTGTTGGCTGTTGTGAAAGCATACAAGACCGCTTGTAACCACCCTGTGATTTTGGAAGCATGCAAACATTAAATGAGCTAGGTTGACAAGGGGTAGGGTTTGGACCATAATAATCACCAAGCAAGGTGGAATATTTGTAGACTCTAGGAGATACATTGGTGAGGAACGAGACAATATTATTTCCAATAACCAATGAGATAGTGGACTGAGTCGAAGTCTGGGACTTAGGATCATAGTATATCAGTTGATCAATAGTGATGATCTTTACATTATGAAGGAAGCACATCTTACGGAAAACTGCAGATGCGACATTTGACATAGCATAGGTGTAACTATGATCTAAGAGGATTTTATAATCTAATGGGGAATCAATGACCTCGATGTTAATAGAGAGTCTTGCCAGAAACAGTGATAGGACAGTTGCAATATAATCCAAGGAGTTGAGAGGGATGACTATCCCAAGTACAGAGAGTGATGGTGGAAGGAGACACATTAGGTGAACCAAGTTGCTTCCAAACACTAACAACCATCACACAAGTGGAGGCAACTTCATTTATGATACATTGTTGAATAGTAGCATTTCTTATGTAGGCTAGTATTTGAAATGCAATGGATGAAGGAAGTGGTGATGTTTCGATTAGTCAGTGTCAAAGAAAATCATACAATAGATCTTTCCGTTGGGATGGTCACATCTGGAGGAATTCCAGCGCTGACGTGGCAGTATGAGACTACGCCAAGTCATCTACTATGTTATAGGTATGGCGTCTTTAGCAAAAGCAGTGTTTCGACATAATGGACCTTTGGGGATCTTGGGGATAACCTTGACCTTAGGTGGAGGGACCTGTAAGGTACCATTTGATGAAGATAGAGGCTTAGTGGAAACTTGGGTTTGCGACTCAATCACTGACTTAGCGGATGGCTTGTCATATTGTAACAACCCTAGTGAAAATTTCATGTAATAAATTTTAATAAAGGAAAAATAAGACCACGAGTAAGGGAAACTTATTCCAAGCTAAATGTTGGGAAAATATATCCTAGTGGGAATCACTGGATGTGTTTTTTGGCAAATGAATATTGGAAAAGGCTAAAGCAAAGGCATTAAAAGGAAAAAAGGCATTTTTGGCACATTTATTTATGAAAATAAAGGAAATTAGGAGAAAGGTAAGGTGAAAGGTCACATGTCGCATGTGAGGAGGAAATTGAAGGAAAATAATGGAAAATGAAGAAATTATAGGCCTCATGCATAAAAATATTTTTGAGGATCAGTTCATGGCTTTTTTCAAGTTCAAGTTTGGAGCTCTCTCATTGTTCTCTCTCTCTCTCTGACTCTTGGTCACTTAGATTTTTCTTGGAGCACTCTAGCTTTGGATCAAGGAAGGAAAAGAAAGCAAAGGGAAATGAAGGAAAGCAAGGATCAAGGAAGGAAAAGTAGGATCAAGAAACTTCAACAGGAATACTTGTAGGTAACCTTTTGCATGTGTGATTTCCTAGCTAGTTAGGACATGCATGGTATTTTCAATGGCATGGTATTGTCAGGTCATGACAGTGGATTTCAACCTAGCCTAGCCTTTTTTTCAGATGCCATTGTGTGTTTGGATGTTGATCTCGGTTTTGATCTTTGGAATTTCCGGATGGATTTTAGAATTCGGATCAGAGGTGGTCTCAAGGTTCATTCCCAAAGGCCTATGAATCACTTGACTGGTTTTGGCGGGATACGCGGTAAATCCTGAGGGAGCAGTCTCAAGATCCGGGTTTGGATTGTGGTAAATCCTGAGAGATAAGGAGATGGAAAATTCCTCAAGGATAGTGATGGATTCCATATGGCATTCCAAGTTGTATTCAGTTGTGATCGGAGCACCGGTTTTGGTGTGATCATGGTTTGATGAGGGTGGAGGTGGTTTAAACTTTGTATTCCCTTGGTTGTTCTATGAGATCCCACATTCATGCTTGGAATATGGCACGAGGATGACTGGGCAAAAGAGAGATTTAGTTCAACAATGTCTATGGCCAAGTGGTACATGGAAGTCCTGAACCTGGTCGGATTTGCCTATGATTTGGTTTTATGCTGGTTATAAGCATGGTCAAATTCCATGCTTATTTCATATATTTACTTGTAACTGTTAAATGGATGGATGCAATACCTAATCAATGATGTAGTATTTCAATGGAGAAGGAGATAATCCTTCTGGTTATGTTTCATAAGTTGTTTCAGTCATTTATGCTATGTCATGTATCCTAGAACTGTAGGTTGCATTAATGTCAAGTGTTTGACGAAATCTAAATCCTAGTTGGGGATACTCATGCCTAGTCCTAAGGGTGATTTTTGATTGATCAACATTGTTATTATGTTCTTAATGAATTTTGGAAGTTACAACAAGTTCTGGGCAGAGGCCAGGATTTTGGGCTAGAAAAGTGGCTTAAATCTAGGGGTCGTTGTTGGGTGATTTAATGGTATGTTAAATCCCTTGTTATTTTAATATGTCAACCTGGAGGTTTCATCAACTTAGAAGAAAACCAAAATATATGGGACCTCAGATCCAACTGTTGTAGAAGGTTTGTTTAGGATGGAAAGAAAGAAAGGAAATGCATATTACAAATAACTTCTCAAACTAAAAAGTTTCTAACTCAAGATGCAGCAAGCAAGAGAAGGGACTCCTAACTTAGGAGGTATTGGTTGTCCTTCCTCACAGTACTATCCACAAGAAAAGAAACTAAAGTGCAATGGTTGATGATGTGTAGATAGAAAGGGAAGAGGCTCCTAACTTAGGAGATCCAGGTTGTTCTTCCTTACAATGATATTCCATTATTGTTACCATTGCATTAAAACCAGAGATTCGGAAATAACTCAAACAAGGAAGAGAGGATGAATTTTAGTTATTGTTCGTGATCAGATAGAAGGAGAACTTAACTTAAACCCTTGCTTGTCCCTTCTTATGCAGATTAGAATTAAATCATGAATTATTCAAGTAAACATAAGAAATCATCACACATCTACTTAACACATGGCCATAAAATGAATTCACATTAAAGATATTTACAAATATCTACAACAAATGAATATAATAAACATGAAGAACTAAACTATAATATGCACAAATATAAACGTCATACAACAAAGTGTACTTGTCTTGGTATGGGGGCCCTCCATTCCTTAACGAGCACACCTAAACAACTATCACATCTTAAGAATCAAACAACACTCATAACTCATGATTTGGAGAAAATGGTATTATTCATGTTGAATGAACAACCGTAAATATCATGCTAATTATTATCTAACAACTGTTAGCTTCCTTTGAAGGATGCTCCTCCTATTTATACATGAATTATGGATATCTGCTCAATAAATTTAGATCCCTTAAATATCTACTAGATCCATATTGTCTCAACTTATCCCTAAATGCTAGATACAAATCCTATGACACATCAATATCTTCAAGATCCTTCTCCTTGGAATATGGTCCACCTCTTGAGTTGAAATTCGAATTTGATCTTGGGAGGCCAAGTAAGACCCTTCTAGAACCTCCAAATAAGCCTACATATGTCACAAAACTCATAACACATATATAGATATATGAAACCATCTTAATTTCCTAGTTTTTAATCATAAATTCACTTTAAATACATAAAATAGATAACTTTGGAAAATAAGGATCCTAACCCATATAATCATGAAGATGGTCACTTGATGTATGGTTTTAGGTTAGATAGTTATGAAATGAGGGATAAATAGTTATGAAATGATGGAAATATGGATGATAATTTTGAGACTCAACATACCCCCCAACTGAAGTTATTGCATGTCCTCATGCAACTATTGCATTGATTCACTTGTCCATGAGTTGATGATTTTTTGAACTGCTTTGCTTCTTTATGAGCTTTGACTTGTACAGATTATTTCCAAACTTTGCTTGATTATATTTTTTTTTCTTTTTGCAAAGTCTAATATATTTGATTGGAACATATATTTTTTATGGTTGGTTCTTGTGTGACAACCAAAAAAATTTTGAGCAATGGTTCTTGTGTAACAATGCTTTATTTTCTTTGTTGCATTAAAGTTTATGAAAACATTTAGAATTTTTTTCAAGTCCTATAATAAAATATCAATGAGTTTATAATCTGCAAACCATATAACCTTTTGGAATCATGTTGCAAGATAGTGCGTTGGGAAGTATATGCGAGTTGGAATGAAATGAAAATGTGCGATAATGTATGACATGTGAATATGAAATGATGTCTCTTCCCCCCAACTAAAGTTATGAAAATGTGAAAAAGAGAGTGAGGAATTTTCCAAAGTGTTTTAGCAACTACAACCACACTCCAAAAAAAAAAATTTAACTTGTTTTGGAGCCTCCCTACCAACATTCACAACAACTTTCCTTGCTTCGTCAAGTCCTCAAGCTTCAGCATCTTTCTTGCTCAAAGGCGGCCTGTCGATCACGATTTGATCTTTTCCTTTCACAAGTTTCTCACCTGGACTTCGTCCAGCTGCAAGCTGAGCAACTTCCCAGTGAAATTTGTGCATTTCTGGAGGGCAACCAGCCATTCCCTCCAGGAATTGTGCAATTCCCTATGACAATCTTTTGGGCTCCAGGATTGCACAATCCTGCCAGCCAACCCTCCTAATAGGAATTGCATAATTTTTCCCATCAACAGGTAGTTTAGCCCAGGACTTGCACAAATATGGGTAGTAGTCAGATGATGGGACCAAAAATTTCACAACCCCCTTGGGCAGTTAGCCCAACTTATAGTCAGAAATGTGCATTTTTCTCCAGCAGTCCAGCAGTCTATTGCATGTGCAGCCGAGTTGACCAGTTCCCTCTGGGATCGAGCAAAACAGACTTGCATGCATAGGTTGCTTCTCCCAAGGCAGCATGCAAAGGCATCCCTTGTTTCAGGGATCTATGTTTAGCAGTTGGAGGTTACATGCAAGGAGTAATTCTAAAACCTCCCTCCAGGTGTCACTTCCTCCTAGATTTGTGGCATGAGCGTCATAAGCTCGATGTTATCAAAACTCATCAACCAGATGCTACAGATCCCATTCCTCACATCAACCTTGTGGCTCTAACATCCCACATCACATCTAGGAGCAGTTGGCACATTCAACTCAGTTGTTTTGGGGTAAGCTCACTTCCCATGCCTTATGTTGCATTTCTGTCGCTTTTTGTGTATTCTCTTGTGCGAGTGTTGTTTGCTTGATTTCTTTGAACACCTTCTATCATTTACATATATTCTAGCTTATCATAGCTCTGTTTCAATTTTCATTGCTATCTCACTGCTTTCGCATGCATGAAACTGTGTTGCACGGACGTTCGCCCAACCACCGAACGACCTCGCCCATATGCATGTTGATATGTTTTCTCAATCCTCCATTCATGCTTTGCAATGCACTATTTATCACTTCTGATATCACTTAGTGTCACCATGCATTTCATCGACTTACTTGCTTTCAGTTGCCCATCGGCGAGTCGGGCCAACCTTGGCCTGCTCTCTGCCTTCACTAAGGCTACATTGTGCAATCTGGAGAAGGAAGGTTCACCTTCCTCTCCAGTTTTGTGAAATATGGCCTAGCACTAGACTCTTGGACTAAACTGCGCATTTCTGGAGGTCACCGGCTGCTTCACCCAAAAATTTAAGCAAATATGTCCCTAGGCCAGTAGTCTTTCCCAGTTGGAATCACATATTTTGCAACCCCAACAGCCAACTGCCCAACTGCATTGTGCATTTTGCAGTTCCAGCAGTCAGTTAGTCTCCCAGCAGCCCAGACTATGCCTTGTGCAGTCTTGGCAGTCAGTCTCCCAACCTCCCGGTCGAAATTGTGCAACCTTCACGATCATTCACCCAGGTATGTTGCAGGTCAGTTCCCATGTTCATTTTGGTTTTCGACAAACAGATTGCTTTCTATGAGTATTTCCATGTCTCCATGTATCATAGGTGTTCATCTGCCTCTCAGCAGCACAAGTATAATGGTTTCCAAGAGAGCAGAGACAAAGACACCGTTCAGAGCACACTTGGGGATGCAATCAATCAAGTGTCCATGGGCTTACCTACTCATGAAGACATCAAGTTGTTCATGGACAAGGACATCAAGCAACAGCATCACAGTGAGCAACATCCTGAAAAATATCTGAAGGCAGTGTACCGAATGCAGCAAACACAGTGGATGCAAGAGGAAGGTTTTTGAGAACATAGAGGTAGAGCAAAGTTGCAAGATCAAGCAGATCCACTGATAATGAAAGCAACTTTGGAGACTCAAACTATGAAGTGACAGCATGACATGAAGATCGCACAAAGGCAAAATATGGAACAAAGGAGGAGTTGCATGTGCTGAAGCAGCAACTCAGGAAGAACATGAAGCTGCACAAATTGTCCATGAGTTGCAGCAGGAACATGAACAACAATGGGCGCAACATGCACTCATGGATGAAACTACGCCAATACAAGTTAAGGATCCATCCCAGCAGCGGACACAGAGAAAACATGGTGAGTAGTGTTGTTGATCGCATGCAAAGGATCTAGCAGCATGAATGTCATTGAGCACACGCATGCAATCTAACCCATTCAATACACTCACCAAGGTGAAGACAAGAAACAAGTCCAACTGGGGCTGAACATGCACTTCGGCAAGTTAATGCGCATAACCACCAACACACACTTGAAGATCAACACGGAAACTATGCATCAGTGTGTTGCCAGTTCAACCGTACCAAGAATACCATGCGCGTGTCAGCAGACGAATTGGACGAAGAGGCTGAAACAATGCACCAGTTGCAACATTGGCAAGAGTTCGCTTCAGCAAGATGTCACCATGAGGTGCATGCACACCATCAGGGGCAACCAAACATGGCATCAGCTCACCAGCTTCAGCGTCACGAACATGTCAAAGAGTTGGTCTCACCACAGTGGACCGAGTGTCAGTCATGTCTTGTAAGGCTTGCACAAGCCATGTTGTCTCACATGAGTACATGTGCATTGTAATGTTGAGTCATGTGAAGTGTAAGTCAAGTGTCAACAGTTGGATGTAACAGTCATAGAGTAGGTGAAGAGTCATGAGGGTAGTTGAACTGACACAAAGGAGAATGTCAAGGTTCACCCCACCCTTTACTATAAATAGTCCCTCATAACTCATTTATAGGCTTCTGGTCATCCAAGCTTCTACTAAGACTATCTTGAATAAGGCTTGGATAGTATTGTAACGTGCCTTGGCTTATCCACTGCACGAAGCTAGTACATATCTTTGGAGGAGTAGGCGGATGTGGCTGTAACGTTCTACTAATATGGCTAGCAGGTTTACATGGTGTATTCTATGATTTTGACTTACACTTCTTTATATAATAAAAGCCAACACATTTTCATGCATATGTTGTTATTGTAGTTGGACTGCTCTAGTTGCCTTAATGATATATGTTGTTTAACTTACGTACTTGTATATGAACTGATTCACATGCAATTATATGAATCTTGTTGTTAATGTGTTGCATATGTTTTTAATATTGTCACCGTCTGTGTCAGCTACTCTACCGGACATCAGACAGACCTTTCTCTAAACCTTATTATATCAACTGTCACACTTGTTTCGAATTGATTCATGAGTTTTGTTCGTGTTATCTTACCTTGTACGTTGGGAGTACTGCATCCGTGTCGACTTCTCTATCGAAATATTTGCATGTCCTTCGTGTTGTGTGTTCCTAGCTGAGTTGGGACTGATCCCTTTCAACCTGGAGCTCACCTTCACCTTCCTTCCCCTTTGAAGTGTTGGAACCTCTCATACACATTCCTTGACTCACTGCATCAGTCACACCCTTTCTACTGACAGAGTTATGTTACTTGCCTCTGCGCGACATCACGGTCAAGTCATTACCTTACGACCCACTACTGGGACTCCTACACCAAACCGTGTGAGGTCTAATTGGGACTTCTTACCATGGAGATCTCCTTGACATGTTGGCGGGTCTAGCACTGTCAATATTTATGGTGCTAGAAGGAGGGCCTGATGACAAGCAATGTCCTCTCATCCAGTTTTGAACCTTTGCATATCTTTCATGGAGTCTTGCATTCTTCTTCCCCTGAGGTGTTTTTTCGAATCATGAGGATGTCTCCATCTCAGGGAAGCTTTTCAATCTCTTTTCCACTCACATGTATGATGGTGAAGGCAAAGTGGCCTGGCTTGAGCACTTACATAACTTTTTTTTCCATGATTTATGAGGAAGATGAGTTCATTGACGAACATGTCGGTCTACTGCTTGCATTCACACTTCGTGAATCCTCATTTCATTGGGTGCTCAGCCTACCGTCTGACACTATGCAATCATGTGAACACTTATGTGATCTTATTGAAGACATGTTCCATCAGTTTGATCTAGACCATCTTGACTAGAAACTATTACAGCAACAGAGGGCTCCGCATGAATCCGTTATTGATTTTTGGCAGCGCTTCCGCGACTTACAGTTTCAAGCTTCGAAGAGCCAGATGAAGTTCGCTTATATTTGGGACCGGTTCAAGTATTATCTTAAGAAATCTTCCCGTCCCAAGAGAAATCTTGATGTCAAGCCTCTCTCAACCTTCTTCGTTGATGGAACTGCAGAATCCCATGCAGGAGCAGGCATTGTCTCAACGAACTGTTTGCCTACCTTTCATTCAAAAGTTCCATCATCACCTAGCAATATTGAGGATCATGTTCTCACATTTGTTCATTCTTCACACCCTCCCAACATCACTCCACTCAATTTTTGCGCAGAGTTGGTTGTTAGTCCTTTGAGTTCCCATATGCATTATTTTCTTGGACCTCTATCTTTGCACCCAAGTGTTCCTTTGGATGATGCTCTCTTGTGTTCATCCATTTTGGACTCTTCACTTGTTGTGAACGAGGAACAACCCAATGATGGAGTTGGTGTTGCACAACCAACATGCGTTATCATTCATGAAGAGTATGAGTGGGAGCTTGAACATCAACACTTAGCGAAGGATGACTCCCTTCCATCCGAGCCCCCTCCGTTCTTTCCTAACTTCTTTGTTGAACCTTCCATCCATGATTTTACATTTGTGTCTTCATCCACAGATGCACCCATTGTTGATCACTTGCAGGAGTCACCGGATGCTAGTCCATCATTCGACAATGGAGAGGATAAGTTATTCATTAAAGATCCACTTGATCCTTCATCTGTCTTTTCTGGAAACACAGAGGATGAGTTCGTTCATTTTTCATCTACCCCTCTGTTTGATTCATCTGATCATGAGGATGTTGAAGAATTCATTGATTTTCCTCATCGTGGCAGTCGCGATCCATTTTCTTCCATTTTTTATCACGATCATGAATCTATCGCAATTGATCTTTTGAAGCCACCATTTTATGATGATCTACCTGATGATGAAGTTGAGACACCCAGGGCTGCCGAGGCACTTCAACCCGAGCTAATGGTTATGTCAGGTCCTCGCTCTCTTAGGGTTAGCCTCACTTCCATTCATGAAATTGGTCAATCACCCAAGGCTCCTCATCTCTCATTTGTATGCATTGAAGAACCATCTCAAAGATCATACTTTCTCCACTCGAACTGCAGAATCCCATTGCTCATGCATTGGAGGAGTCTTACATTGCAAGCACTCGTGTGTGATGTAAGTTATCTTTGTTTCTTTTGTTTGCTTGCATGTCTCAATCAAGAGTGTGCTTTTGCTTCAAAGTTGCACATAGTGTCACACAGCACCATGATAAGTCCATGGACTGTCCGCCATGCACATGCACTCACTTATGTCCCATGGGCACTTTGAAATATGAAGTGTGGCTATCTTCACTGTCATATCTTTCTGGTATGTTGGTCTGCACAACTGGGTTACTCGTCGACCAAGCCTTCACCAACATGGGTCTACCAATGCAGTGGTGGCTGCATTGGAAGTATCACTTCATGTGATCAAGCCCATGTGTCGTTAGTGTAGGAGTAGGAGTAGTGTTTGCTTGCATGCTTGTTTGCTTACATGCTTTGTTTGCTTGTTTGTTTGCCCGCTTGTTCGTTTACTTGCTTTGCTTTCATTTTTACTTCTGCTCTTGCTTTGTGTTGTTGATTTCTATTTCATTTGCTTGTTTCGTTCGTAGGTTAGTTTTCATGAAACCATGTGTGACTCATGAAACGAGTCGGGTAAAGTATAAGAGGGTTTGTACAACTATCACTACTTGGTTATCTGTCAACTTGCCTTTGTATGATGAACTTGTTACTCTTAGTACATGATACATCGAAGGAAAATACGTACTCTTCGAAGTGAACCTTTGTGTAAACACAACGCTTGCGCGCTAACTAGTGTCACCTTCTCTAGTCAATTGTTTTTGGGTTAAATATTGTTAGCTCAGTCAAGTAGAGTAAGGTGAGGGGGAAAACCTTAACAGGCACATCAGAGATATAATAAACAACTTCTATGTTGGAACAACCTCCTCTACTCTCAATAAGTCGGGATCCCTCTTTCACCTCTGAAATGAATAAGTGTTATGCATAGTGAAAATGAAAAATAAAATAAAAATGATGAAAAGTCAAAAAATTCAAAATGAAAAATGAATAAGTCGAAAGAAGAGAAAGGATTCCTACGTAGGGAGGTGATGCAAGCAACTCTGCCGAGGTACTGACCAAGCTTGCTAGTAGCGGAGAAATTCTTGTGTTCCTATGTGACTCCACCGGGGTAATGTCTAGGCTTGCTCGCAGTGGAGCAACACCAGAGATGAAACTAAGACTCTAACGACTATACTGCTTGTGCACTTATATACCCTCAACCCCAATCAAAACAATTGTGTTGCCTTGGCTTGGAATGTGTGTTAATCGACCAAGAGTCTAGCAGATGCTACATCTTATATCAAGCTAGTGTGGAGCCAAGACGAGCTAAGAACTGAGCAATACTTCCAGAGGTGTTAGACTTGCTTTTCACAAACAAGGTCTATGCAGAGAGCTAGAGTTCTACTAGTGCGTCGCCAAGTGTTGTAGCTACTAAACCACCCTCCAAAATTTTTCCTTAGCCTATTTTCGAGCATCCCTACCAACCTTCATAGTAGCTTTCCTTGCTTCATCAAGTCCTCAAGCTTCATTGTCTTTCTTGCTCAAAGGTAGCCTGTCGATCACAGCTTGATCTTTTCCCTTCACAAGCTACTCACCTGGACTTGGTCTAGCTACAGGCTAAGAAGCTTCCCAGTGAAATTTGTGCATTTATGGAGGGAAACCAACCATTCCCTCTAAGAATTGTGCAGTTCCCTCTGACAGCTTGCTGGGCTCCAAGATTGCAAAATCCTGCCAGCCAACCCTCCTAGCAGGAATTGCGCAAATTTTCCCATCAATAGGTAGTTCAGCCCAGGATTTGGACAAATCTGGGCAATAGTCAGCTGCTAGGCCCAGAAATTGCGTAATCCCCTTGGGCAGTGTGCCCAGCTTACAGTCAGAAATGCAGATTTTTCTCTAGCAGTCGAGCAGTCGTTTGCATGTGCAGCTGAGTTGATTGGTTCCCCCCGGGACCGAGCAAAACATAATTGCATGCATAGGTTTCTTCTCCCAGGGAAACATGCAAAGGCATCCCTTATTTCAGGGATCTATGTTTAGCAGTTGGAGGTTACATGCAAGGAGTAATTCTGAAACCTTCCTCCAAGTGTCACTTCCTCCTAGATTTGTGGCATGAGTGTCATAAGCTCGATGTTATCAAAACTCATCAATCGTACATTGCATAGCCCATTCCTCACATTAACCTTGTAGCTCTGACATCCCACACCACATCTAGGAGCAGTTGGCACATTCAACTCAATTGTTTTGGGGTAAGCTTACTTCCCATGCCTTGTGCTGCATTTCTATCGCTTTTTGTGTATTCGCTTGTGTGAGTGTTGTTTTCTTGATTTATTTGAACACCTGCTGTCATTTACATATATTCTAGCTTATCTTAGCTCTGTTTCAATTTTCGTTGCAATCTCACTGCTGTCACATGCATGAAACTGTTTTGCACAGACATTTACCCAACCGGCAAATGACCTCACCCACATGCGTGTTGATCTGTTTGCTCAATCCCCCATTCATGTTTTGCATGCACTTTTTATCACTTCTGGTATAACTTAGTGTCACCATGCATTTCATCGACTTACTTGCTTTCAGTTGCCCATCGGCGAGTCAGGCCATCCTTCACCGGGTCTCTGCCTTCAGCAGGGCTGCATTGTGCAATTTGGAGAAGGAAGGTTCACCTTCCTCTCCATATTTGCGCAATTTGGCCCAACACTGGCCTCCTAGACTGAATTGCGCATTTCTGGAGGTCAGTGCCTACTTCGCCCAAAAATTTGCACAAATTTGTCCTTGGGCCAACAATCTTTCCTAGCTGGAATCGCACATTCCGCAACCCCAGCAGCCAACTACCCAACTAGATTGCGCATTTTGCAGTTCTAGCAGACAATTAGTCTCCCATCAACCTAGATTGTGCCTTATGCAGTCTTGGCAGTTAGTCTCCTGACCTCCTGGCTGAAATTGCACAACCTTCATGATCATTCACCCAGGTATGTTGCAGGTCAATTCTCATGTTCATTTTGGTTTTCGACTAACATATTTCTTTCTATGAGTGTTTCCATGTCTCCAAGTATCACATGTGTTCATCTTCTTCTCAGCAGTACAGGTACAATGGTTTCCAAGAGAGCAGAGACAAAGACACCATTCAGAGCACACTTGGGGATGTAGTCGATCAAGTGTCCATGGACTTACCTACTCAGGAATACATAAAGTTCTTCATGGACAAGGACATCAAGCAGCAGCATCACAGTGAGCAGCATTATGAACAGCAGTTGAAGGCATCATACCAAATGCAGCGAATGTATTGAACGCAATGAACGTAGTAGATGAAAGAGGAAGGTTGTTGACCACATAGAGGCAAAGAAAAGTTGCAAGATCAAGCAGATCCACTGATATTGAAAGCAACTTTGGAGACTCAGACTATGAAGTGACGGCATGACATGAAGTTCGCGCGAAGGCATAAGATGGAACAAATAAGGAGTTGCATGTGTTGAAGTAGCAACTCAAGAAGAACATGAAGCTGCACAAACTGTCTGTGAGTTGTAGTAGGAACATGAATAGCAGTGGGCACAACATGCACTCACGGATGAAACTGCTCCAGTACAAGTTAAGGATCCATCCCAGCAGTGGACACAGAGCAAACATGGTGAGCAGTGTTGTTGATCGTATATAACGGATCTAGCAACATGCATGTCGTTGATCACACGCATGCAATCCAACCCATTCAATACACTCACCAAGGCAAAGACAAGAAACAAGTCCAACTAGGGCTGAACATGCACTTTGGAAAGTTGATGTGCATGAACACCAACACACACTTGAAGATTAGCACGGACACTATGCATTAGTGTGTTGCCGGTTCAACCGTACCAAGAAGAACATGCGCATGTTAGTAGACAAGTTGGATGAAGAGGCTGAACCAATGTACCAGTTTCAACGGAGGCAAGAGTTCACTTAAGCAAGATGACACCATGGGGTGTATGCACACCATCATGGATGACCAAGCTTGGCATCATCTCACCAGCTTCACCATCACGATCATGTCAAAGAGTTGGTCTCACCATAGCAGACCAAGTGCCAGTGATATCTTGCAAGGCTTGCTCAAGCCATGTTGTCTCACATGAGTACATGTTCATTGTAATGTTGAGTCATGTCAAGTGTATGTCAAGTGTCAACAGTTGGATTCAACAGTCATAGAGTAGGTGAAGAGTCATGAGGGTAGTTTAATTGACACAAAGGGGAATATCAAGGGTCACCCCACCCTTTGCTATAAGTAGTCCCTTATAAATCATTATATAGGCTTTTGGTCAGCCAAGCTTCTATTAAGACTATCTTGAAGAAGGCTTGGAAAATATTGTAACACGCCTTGGATTCTCCACTGCACGGAGCTAGTACATCTCTTTGGAGGAGCAGGCAGATGTGGTTGTAACGTTCTATTGATAGGGCTAGTAGGTTTACATGGTGTATTGTATGATTGTGACTTACACTTCTTTATATAATAAAAGCCAGCACATTTTCATGCATATGTTGTTATTGTAGTTGGACTGCTCCGGTTTCCTTAATGATATATGTTGTTTAACTTACATACTTGTATATGAACTGATTCACATGCAATTATATGAATTTTGTTGTTAATGTGTTGCATATGTTGTTAATGTTGTCACTGTCTGTGTCGACTACTCTGTTGGACATCAGACAAACCTTTCTCTGAACTGTGTTATATCAACCGTCACACTCCTCTCGGACTAATCTGTGAGTGTTGTTCATGTTATCTTACCTCGTATGTTGGGACTGTCGCACTCGTGTCGACTAATCTACCAGAAGTTTTGCATGTCCTTCGTGTTTTGTGTTCCTAGCCGAGTTGGGACTGATCCCTTTCAACCTGGAACTCAGCTTCACCTTCCTTCCCCTTTGAAGTATTGGAACCTCTCATACTCATTCCTTGACTCACTACATCAGTGACACCCTTGCTACTGATAGAGTTATCTTACCTGCCTCTATGCGACATCGCGATCAAGGCATTACCTTACGACCCACTGTTGGGACTTCTACACCAAACGATCTGAGGTCTAATTGGGACTTCTTACCGGGGAGATCCCCTTGACATGTTGGCGAGTCCAGCACTGTCATGCGGAAAGAGTTATTTTTGCGGACAAACCTAACCTCCCTAGGAGTCTAAGACTCTCTAGTGACAAACAAGACAAACAAGAGAAATCCTTCTCTAAACATACATTATTCTATGAGGAATCAAGTGTTGTTCGATCCTACCTCAAATCCAACGCTTGTTGTAGCAGTCCAGTCTTGCTGATCCAGATGAGCTCCTCCTTCACTTTAAGACCTGCATACACTAACAGTCAAACGATTACATAACACCTGAATAATTAATAAAACAAAGCATATTCATCATATAGACCAAGGAGTACATGAAATAATTCATTAACAACAAATCATTGAGAAGAATGGACTTATTTGTATTAAAGAAACAAAAAAGGAACCATTACAACCTGAGCCTTAGTGTTGTGCAAGTTCCTCCGAGGGTCCAACAAGAGATTTCCTCTACTTTGATAAGGTCACCCACTCCCAATATGGCAACAAGGAAGGATAGTGATCTCTCCTCACAAGTCAACAATGGAAGTGCTAATTCCAACAGCATTTACCCTTTAGAATGTTCAGCTTTCAACCTCTCCTCCTTTGGCCCAAGGTCTGTATTTATAGTATTCTAGAGGAAGTTATTCAGTTCCAACATCAATGGGATACTCCCTCTTTCGGATGGGGTAGCTCCTCTCTTCATGGGATAAGTTCCTCTATCATAGGGGTGCATGAACCATCTGGAGGCGCTCAATACACGTCAAACACTCTTCTAGAAGGCTCTAGAAGTGACCACAAGTAACTTTTTAGAGATGAAACTCGCGCCTTTTGACCTTTACAGGGGTACGCACACAACCTTTAGCTTACAGAGCGTACAAGTACGCAAGTACAGTGTGTTTGGAGTGTGTACACGCAGGCAAGGTAGAGAGATGCATACCCAGAGATAAACATGTTTTTAAGTGACTTTCTCTCTTTTTGAAGTTTGACACGAAGAGCAGAGGTATGAGGCTTGACAAGGAGGATAATATGACTATTGATGGAGCCATATTAACTGCAGATAGTCATGGTGACAAATTTCAGTGTAACAGATTGCCCCCTAAAGTACGAAGCCTGTAATAGATAAGGGTGTTATATCATATAGGAGGGGTGAAGTACTTTATCATTTCGAGGATCGTCTTGTGGAGAGCCCGGTCAGAACCTACAATTTTCAACACAAAATACATGTATAAGATCATATCATCGCTGAGGTAGGCATTCCCATACTCAGATCAAAACTTTAACTAACAGACTAACTACTCTGATGCAGGAATGATTTCATAATACATCATAATCATAGACTCATGTAGACACAGTATGGATGCAGCCATCTGTTTATAATTGGTCTACAATATAATGAATACAAAACTCCTCGCAGCCTGGATGGTGGAAACTAGATCCAGGGTCTTCATCTCTACTTCCGGAATTGGTACGATTCTAGCCATGCGAATAAATGAGTCGATGTCAAACAT
>APFE031264883.1:38021-69881 GCA_000404065.3 Pinus taeda | reverse complement strand
TTTTTTTAATTAAAGATAAATACAAAAATCAAATCAAATCAAATAACTTTCACCAAAGAAAAATCTATCATAAGATTTGAGATATTAATGAAAATAAATAATATAAATTAAAAATATTATTAAAGATAATAGGAATTTGAGGTTGGGGAATTGGTTATAAATCAAGAACCATAGGACTTTAAGATAAATTAGAAGAGAAAAGAAAGGAAAAGTGAAAAAAATGGGAAGAGAGGAGAACTAAGGAAGAGATATTGATGAGTAATGAGAAAAATCAGAAGTGAATCAATAAAACAAATATTGAGAGGGATATTTTATCTTGATGGATGAATAATAGGTTTTCAAGAATGGCTTAAGTTTATAGTCACTTTCATGATTTTTTTTTTTAATTTCGAGATTATGAATGATAAGAATGGAGTAAAGCAGATATTGAAGGGGTTTGTTTTGGGACTCATGAATAATAGGTTTTGAGAAATGGGTAAGTTTATAGTCACTTTTTATGATTGAAATTTCTATTTCAAAATGTAAGAGTACTAGAATTTAGAAGCCAATATTTTGGTTTAGTTTGATCAAAGAAGATGAAGTTATGAGTTGTAAGAGTGTTTGTAATAACTAATAACAAATATCAAATGTCAGGTTGTGAAAACCTACATTTTCAAATGATATAAACTTGTATGAGTCAACAATCTGTAAGATACAATAATTTACATGTTATATCACTCCTGTAAAAAAAAAGTTAAGTTTTGAATTTAAAAGAAATTTGACGTGTACACATTTCAAGAAAAACACGAAGATGATAAAAAGAGAGCCAAAATTTGAAATCTCACATAGAAACAGGAAGTACTTATTTTGGCAAGTTGCTATCGTAAATCTTAAAATCTTAAACAACAAGGGAAAACTTTAATGAATAATAGGTTTTCAGGAATGGCTTAAGTTTAAGGTCACTTTCATGAATTTTTTTTTTTAATTTCAAGGGCATGTAATAAGAATGGAGTAAAGAAAATATTGAAGGGGTTTGTTGTGAGACTCATGAATAATAGGTTTTGAGGAATGGGTAAGTTTATAGTCACCTTCATGACTGAAATTTCTATTTCGAAGTGTAAGAGAGTACTAGGATTTAGAAGCTAATATTTTGGTTTAGTTTGATCAAAGAAGATGAAGTTGTGAGTTGTAAGGATGTTTTGTAATAACAAATATCAAATCTCAGGGTTGTGAAAACCTACATTTTCAAATTATATAAACTTGTCTGAGTCAACAATTTGTAAGATATAATAATTTACATGATATATCACTGCTGTAAAAAAAATTAAGACTAGAATTTAAAAGAAATTTGAAGTGTGCACATTTTAAGAAAAACACAGAGGATAAAAAGAGATCCAAAATTTGAAATCTCACAAAGAAACAGGAAGTACTTACTGCGACAGTTGCTATCTCAAATCTGAAAATCGCACAAACTTCTTACTCTGGCAGTTGCTATCTCAAATCTGAAAATTGCACAAACTTCTTTCTGTAGAGGTAGTCTCTCTATGAATTCATGTGGGAACCCGTAACACAAAAAGAGGCTAGTTCTCCTTTATACATAATAGTATAGCTAATTTAAGGAATTTTTCATCATCGAGCAAGGTTTAATTTCCACTAGGTTTAACCTGAAATTAGGGACAATTTGAGGTAGTGTTTGAACATGTGGTTGAACCCAAAGGGGTCATATTAATGATCTTGTGATCGATGCACACATTGGTGGGTCAAAACCCACCCCATATCCTTCAATTTCTACAAGTCCGTGGAATGTATAACATTAAATGATTTTTGTCACCTGTTCACACATAAATGGATCACAACTATTATTATAGATGATTGTTTTTAAATTAATTTTTAAAATAAATTTCATAATTTTTTTTTAATATGTTTCCTGATTTATGGATAATAAATGAATAAACTGTCTACTGTAATTATAAAATTTGTTTTTTTAAATAAAAATAAAAATTAATTATAACTTTTTAATTTTAAAAGAAAATAAAAGATTATATATATATATATTAATTAAAAGGAAAAAAAATCATCATAAATGAAATAACAAATCCTGGAATAACAAAAAAAAAGAACAAATCCAAAGTAATGAGTAATGAGATAAATTTTATAATTTTTGGTGTTTGTATGTGAGATGTAATATTAAGGTATATGATAGTTCCAACGTTTGACTAAGGTTTTTAAAATCAAGTTGCCTTTAGTGAGATTTGAGATTTTTTGGAAGTTTTTTGGTGGATTTTTTCCGTCTAATTTCTCTAAAATCTGGCCAAACTTACCCCTACATAATCGAAGTGCCCTAAGGATTTTTCAAGGTGTTGAATCCATACATATAGTAAAAAAACCCACACAAATCAAGATTTCATCTCAAATTTTCCGGCACCGCCCCAGGGGTTTTTCAAGGCGCTGAATCCATATATACATTAAAAAAACTCATTTTAAATAACGCAAATCAAGATTACAGTAAAAAAAACTAGTTTAAATAACACAAATCGAGATTTCACCTCAATTTTTTAATGTGTTATAAATATTTTGATTTTGTCAAAATAAAATAAAAATAAGTTTATTTAATTTTATATTATTATTATTATTTGTTGGGTAGTTAAGGTAAATATGATTTGGTCAAGTTACCAGTATGTTTTCAATTCCAAGTTTATGAGGATCCATGGTATTGACCTATGGTATTCATGTAGAATATCTCTTATTTATGATTTGGTCAAGTTACCAGTATGTTTTCAATTCGAGGTTTATGAGGATCCATGGTATTGACCTATGGTATTCATGTAGAATATATCTTATTTAAATGGTCAAATTAAACCATCCTAGATCCATTTTAACTCTGGATCTACCAAGAGCTGTGAGGGATCAAATCTCTTTCGGATCTCAAGAAATTTGATCCCTCTTGGCACTTGTAGATCTGGAATTAAGATAGATCTAGATTAATAATAATTTTAATATACTTTTATGTGTATGTTTAAATTATACGTATATTTTTTAATAATTAACTTTTATACATCTATTTTTTAATAATTAACTTTTATAAAAATGTTTTAATGATGTTAATTTGTTTAAATTAATATTTTTAAGATTTGAAGTGTAATAATAAATATTTTATATATCTTTTTAATTTAAAGACTTTTTCAATTATTTTTAATTAAAATAATAAGTATTTTTAAAGTTTTTGAAAATACTAATTAACATAAATTTTCATAGAATAGAAAGTTTTTATTTTTTTTTTAATTTAGACTATAAGAAATACATTAAATTTAAAAATAAACCATATGAAACTTTGAAACTTTTTAAGCTATATAATTTTATATTAAATTTCAAAAGAGATTTACAGTAAAATAGAATAAATTAAACATGTTTAAATATTCTCATAAATATAACACAATGTACTTATGCAATACTTTATTTAACTCAAAAAAATGTTTTCGAAATATTATTTTTTTCTTTCAATTACTAACTATAATGTCAAAAAGCAACCTCGACTTAATAAGACTATAATGTTAAAGGCACATCAACTTTGAAGAGATAATATTGGATCCATACATCAACTTTGAATGGATAATATTGGATCCATACGAAGGAATAAGGGAGATGATTTTACACAAATATTACCAAAAAAACACATGATTAAAAAAACATATATTTATTATAGACCCATATTATGTACAAATTAGTTTTTCTAATGACTTTGTGCATGTGGATTTTGGAAGAGCTAAAATATGTGAATATAGATAGACGAAGAATCTTTAAATATCTTTAAAATTATATTTTATTTTTTAATAAGCATATATTTAATTAATTGAAAGATGGGGTATTAGAAAATTGTCTAAATCTTTCAGTTTTATACCCATATATATATTAAGAACAAGAATTGGCAGGTTTATATATACATGTATGTGGCGGAAGATGTCTTAGATTAAATAATAAAATTACTTTTAAGCAATTTTTTGTTAGTTAACATTACAACAATGAAAATTGGTTTAAAAGGATTTTAATATGCATTTCTATCAATAATTATCTTGTTTCTATTTAGAAGTGCATAGTCATGTCATTTGTGGCAAGAAAGTTTGTGCATTTAGATGTTTCAAATGCCCTACCCCTTGACATAGTGGTTCAATCTTTTTTTGGTAAAATAATTGTCATGATCCTTAACCATTAACTTAAATCATAAACAACATATCAAAAACCACAAAAAAATTGTCAAAATTTCCAAATGCTTTATTTATTTAAATAACATTAAAGTATGGAAACATCATACAATGATCTTTGTATGAATGGAATTTATCCTTATTGACTTGCTGTCTAAAATAAAGTAACCTCTCAATAAGTTAATTTCTCAGATGCAAAATACTCCAATACATAAAAAATAATAATCCTTAAGAAATAACAAGTTCTAAATTAAAATATGGTAAAATTATGAACAATTTCAATATTCAACAAAGATTATAAGCAATTTCAATGTCCAATAAGAAACAACTAAAAAATAATTAATTGTAATCTAAATATTCAAATTTGAACCAGAAAATTAATTAATAATAATATTTATATAACAGTTAATCATTTCTGGCAGCTTCCTTCATAAAAATAAAATACACATCAACCTAAATGTCTTGTTGCAACATTCACCTTTTCAACATGATAAGACAAGCCTAATTGGTATTGAAAGATAAAACTACAAATATGAACATATATCTTTGATTATTCCAGTCTGATATAATTACTTTGTAGGATTGTCCCTTTCCTCTATTCCCAAAAGAAGTGTGATGCATGATATTTAAATAACTACTCAGAATAAATTATAGCGTAATTGATATTGAAGAATAAAACTACAAATATGAGCATAGATCTAATATGATTTCAGTCCCGTGATATAGTTACTTTGTAAGATTGTGCCTTTCCTCCATACCCGAAACAAGTGTGACACATGAAATTTAAATAACTACCAAGAATAAATGTGTTTCTAAGAGTTGCATAAATTATAAACTAGTAAAAGTAATTTATTTATAAACCAGTAAAAATAATTTATTGATTAGGTAGGCAATTGGTTTTATTTCGCCTAATGTAAAAATGTTTTTGATTAATTTGGAAAACATTAGGAATTATGTCTTAGTTTTGAGAGTTTTTAAGAAAAATTAAAATCAGCTGTCAAATTTTAGGATTTTAGGTTTCCCAATAATTTCTATGGTATTGAATCCAATTCCTCGGTAAAAAACTATTTGAACACTCTCATAGTCAAAAATTAAAAAAAAAAAATTTAACGGGAATGTCATTTTATTTTAGATGATTAAAAGGAATTTTAATTTCCACAAGATAACATGATAACTTTAATGTAATAGGTAATCCATTAATAAATTGGTTTAAAAGGAAAGTATCACTAATTCCATTTCGGATGTTGTGTCATTAAAATTCGTTGAAAGTTAGTCGATGAAAGTTGTGGAGATCATTAGAAAGGAAGATTCAAATCAGTTGCAATCAATACTTGTCCATCCTACAAGTATATGTATACTTCATCAAGTATTTGTCTTTGTTGGTATGGGGATCTACCACATCCGGAGTGAAACATACCTTCATTTTCACCTTTAGTTTTTTTCCTGCATACAACTTAATCCATGAATTTCACTTCACATATTCCGCATTGACGTTAAAATGAAATTAGAAGGAAATGAAGTATACATATACCCTTGTAGGACAAGTGACGATTGATCGCAGCTGATTTGAATCTTCCTTTTTAATGACCTCCGCAACTTTCAAAGACAAACTTTCAACCAATTGTAATGTCGATATGGGATCCGAAATGGAATTGGTGATGTTGTTTTTATATGATGTGCCAATCATTTTTTTCAGGAGAAAAAACCTCCTCCTCAACCAACTTATTAGGGGCGTGCCCAATACATAATCAAATTTGCCTAAAATATTACTATGTCTGATATTAGATAAGATAAGATAATTATATTTATGTCTAACGATTGAGCACAAAGTAGGTCAAAGGGATTGCTGAGTACAATGATGTCCATATAAAGGCGGAGAACCAAATGGTATCCTATAAAAGATAGAATGAATGAAGTAAACTAACATTTGCCCTTGGAAGAGAAAATCCAGGAGCTAATAGGTCTGAGGATGAGACCCATTTTTCATAAAAAAAAAAGGGTTGAATGAAGAACACTGAAGAAACTTTCCCATTCGAGGTTAAGATGGATATTCGACCTTTCCCATTCATAACTACATTTTTCCATTTTGTTTACAGGTTTTCTTGTTACTTAGAAGAGGCGACTGAATGTATTTCACATTGGCTCTCCCCTTCACTACTTGAATGCACTGATTTATTTGGTGTAAGTTTTTGTGATCTCTCAATTGTATCGGATGCTACATTTCCATTCATTCTACAACTATTGCAACTGATTAGTAGTATGCTTGCTCAGTAGTATACGAACCAGCGTCCAGGAGCATGGGTCATAGAGGTCAGAGTCGAGGAACGTGACTGAATAATATGTTTCTTCCAAGATAGTGGAAACATATAAAGGCTTTTTTGCAGGTTTTCTCTGACCAAGGACCAAGACGAGGATAAAAATTGTTTGTTTCAGTTTCCTAAGGTTGATAGAAAACACCAAGATAGGTCAGAACCTTTCATTAATGAAGGTGGAGGAGCAAGGATCCAGGATGGAACGAGGAAATAGGAAAAATCGACCCTAGTTTTCTGACTAAACAAATCACTATAAAGCTAACATTTCCCACTATTTCGAGGATGGGAATCAATGTATAATGTTTACAACAATTTTTTCTGTTGTTACAATGATTAACATACAAGTCAGAATATCTACTACAAAAATTTCAACTAGCCTTTCGACCCAAGGGGACCTATGACACGAATTTTTTAAAAGGACTATAGATGATGACAGAAGAACGATTAACGAAAGCATAGAATAACTCTGTTTTTTAATGCATACAACAACCTTACATCGGTAAGAGGGAGGAGACAACCTTCAGTGATACACACAGTTATATGTTTTTAAGAGATGTTGGGTGTAGAGGTGCCACACACTCCTACAGAGGATATTTTTTCACATTTGACTGTCACAAGTATATTCTAGGGAATAAAAGTCGAAACAAGAAGAGTGGAGCTAGAAAATTAAGAAACCATTATTCCTCGAGATGAATAACATATAAAAGTGTTTGCTAATCATTTTTATAAAGAGGTCGTAGTAGCTATCAGTCAAAATGATTTGGGAAGAATAATAACATTTACACTACAGACAGTTATCACAACTCTCCAGTTTGTTTCCATAGCAAGGGGAGACAAAACAAAGATTCTTAACATCACATGCTACCATGCTTATGTTTGTTGAATATGTTTTCCGCAAGTATGAATTACAGATTTCCAATCTTCGATTTTGATTCCCAGGGACTTTCAATCGATTCTCCAGTATCAGACGTAACCAGAGGAGACAAGATCTATGATATTTTTGTCATTAACTGACATTTTCAAATTGCATGGATCTGAGTCATCACAATCATTGTAAATTGACTTTAATTCGGTAGTAGGTAGGTAGGACATTGGAACAGATTTCAAAATTTCCTAAGAGTGCCACATTTACTAGGTGGGAGGCTTGAGGCATACTCTTGTCACACTTTCCTTTCTCCTGTTGGAAAGGCAAGGAAGCTTAAACACAACTTTAACACACAAAACATATGAGTTACGACTCTTCTATTGATCACACAAAAACTTAATGATTACAATGAACCCAATGAAGGGCATTTAACCTTTTCCAACTAGTGACTCACCTAAAACAACTTGGCATGCAACCACACACTTTAAATTTGACTATAACTTAACTCAACTTGACTCAACACTCAGTTAACTGACTCTCTAATTTTATCCAACTCATGTGGGAGTAATTAGCTTATTTTAACACTCCCCCTTAATTACAAATGCTAAACTAGGACATGACTCATGACAACTCAAACTTGCATGCTGGTCTATGTCTCAGCTAGGCTTATAACACCCAAGTTTCTTCTATGAAACTCAAACACATTTTTAGCTAATGACTTTGTAAATATATCAGCCATTTGATCACTAGATTTACAAGGCTTCAAGTGAACTTCTCCATTGCTCACAAGTTCTCTAATAAAGTGATATCTAGTATCAACATGCTTGTTCTTTTGATGAAACACATTATTCTTGGATAGTGCAATTGTTGAGGTGTTGTCACAATATATTGTTGGTGATCCTTGTTTTTTCTGCTTGAGTCCATCAAATACTCTTCTTAACCACACTGTTTGACATGTTGTTGAAGTTGTTGCTACATATTTTGCTTCTACTAATGAAAGTGACACGATAGGTTGCTTCTTATATGCCCATGGAATCACACCTGAACCAAGATGGAACAAATAACTAGAAGTTCTCTTCATGTCGTCCAAACTACCTACAAAATCACTATTTGTATATCGAATTGAATCCCTCTTCTTTGTGCTTGCATACATTATGCCACAATCTTTATTTCCTGTTATGTATTGCAGAATTATTTTTCCTGCACTCTAATGTGTGTCTTTTGGAGTCTCCATAAATCTGGAAATCAAACTCACTCCTTGCATAATATCTGGTCTTGTAGCTATGAGATACATGAGGCTTCCAACCAATCTTTTGAACAGAGTTGTATTGACATTTGATCCTTCATCATCCTTTCTTAACTTTGTACCTATTACAACTAGTGTAGGGACAAGTTTTCAATTTTCCATCCTGAATCTTTTCAACAAATCTCTAGCATATTTATTTTAACAAATAAAAATTCCTTTTTCAGATTGCTAAACTTCTATCAAAAGAAAATATTTCATGAGACCAAGATCTGTCATCTCAAATTCTTTCATCATTGCTGCTTTAAATTCATAAAATTCAAAATCACTTGTATAAGTCATGTCATCAACATATAAGCAAACAATCAAAATTTGTCCATGCTCATTTACCTTTGTGTACAAGGTAGGCTCAATGTTGCTTCTGCAAAATCCATTCTTGATCATGTAGTTGTCAATTATGCTATACCAAGCTCTAGGTGCTTGCTTGACTCCATAGAGCGCTTTCTTCAACCTATAAACTCTATCTTCATTACCTTCAAATTCATATCCTAGATGTTGTTGCACATAAATTTATTCTTCTAGAATTCCATTTAAGAAGGTTGTTTTCACATCCATCTGATATATTTTCCACTTGTTCTAAGGAGTTGTGACAAGCACTGCTCTTACATTATCCAATCTGGCTACCGAAGTAAACATTTCTCCAAAATGTATTCCTGGTTGCTAAGAGAATCCTTTTGCTACAAGTTTTGCTTTAAATCTGTCAATTTCACCTTTATCATTCAACTCTGTCTTGTACATTGATTTCACACTAATGAGATTTTTGTCTTTTGGAAAATCAACCAAATCCCATGTATCATTCTTTTCAATAGCTTCAATTTCTTCATCCATGGCTTGCACCCAATTTTCATCTTTGATTATTTCTTCGAACGAAGAAGGTTGGAATGACAACAATGAAAAATTTGAACTAACATCCAAATCATCATAAATATCTTTCAGACTTCTCATTTTTTTCTTACAATTTCTTGATTCATCACATGATTGATTGTTGGGAGAATCTCGATTTGTTGATCTGCATCAAGATCCATGTTGTGCATAAAATCTTGGAGTCCTTGTTGGTGTGTCTTTGTTTAATGTCTTCACCTCCTTTTTTGCTACATCATCTTCTTCCATCAGTGTAACTTGTGCACCAATTGTTTTGTCTACAGTCCCATTCCATGACTCTTGTTCTTTAAACACAACATCTCTCCTAATTATGGTCTTCTTGGTGACAGGGTTATACAATTTATAAGATTTTGATTGCTCATTATAACCAGTAAATATGCGTTTTCACTTTTATCATCCAATTTTCCTCTTCGATCTTTAGGCACATGTTCATAAGCTACACATCCAAATACTTTGAGATGAGATACGCTGCAAGACATACCTGGCCATGCTTGTTCTGTTACTTTGTTCATCACACTCTTTGTAGGAGATATGTTGATCACATAAATAGCACATGCAACTGCTTCTACCTAATACTCATTAGACAAGTTTCTTCCTTTCAACATGCTTCTTTCCATGTTCGTAATTGTCATGTTCTCTCTCTGCTACACAATTCTGTTGCGGTATGTACCTTTGTAAATTGTCTTTTGATTCCATGTTTTTGCAATACTCATGGAATTCCTTTGAATCATATTTTCCACCACGATCTGACCTCAATACCTTGATCTGTTGATCACTTTGGTTCTTTGCTAAGGCCTTGAATTCTTTGAACTTTGCAATAGTTTCAGACTTCTCCTTTAAGAAGTAAACCCATGTATTTCTGCTATAATCATCAATGAAAGTGTGGAAGTAAGAACTAGCTCAAGAGGTTTCTTTGCTCTATATGCAACTCCCTTTGGAAAAAGTTCATGGTGTTGCTTTCCCAAGATGCAACACTCACAAGTACTAATAGGTTCCTTGATGGGGGGTAATCTTCTGACTATCTATTTTTGTTGCAACAATCTTAAACTAGAAAAGTGCAAGTGTCCAAACCGAAAGTGCCATAACCAATAATCATTAGAATATGTAATTGTAAAAGAACTGACCTTATCACTGTAATACATGACTAGAGGAAAGAGTTTGTTCCTCATCATTTTCACATTGCTATTATTTGTTTGCTTAGGGGTTTGTCATATATGACACATTCTTGACCTTGAAACATAAATTTGTATTCCTTATGTGTCAATTGACCAACACTTATCAAATTATGTTTGAGACCAGGGACATAATATACCTCTAATATTTTCTTCGGCTCCCCCTGCTTGGTCAAAATCTTGACCACTCCTTTTTCATCTACATCCATAGTCTTATCAGTCCCCAACTTTACCTCTGTCTTCACAGATTGATCCAAGTTTCCAACCAAAATCTTGTTGCCTGTCATGTGGTTACTACAATCACTATCTAGTAGCCACACATTATCATGGTTCATAAATGGTATGGCAAGCTAGGAACATGGAGTTAGTACTCTCTATATCGAAATTAGCTCTTTGGTTCTCTTGATCAGCTATCCTCTTCCTGCAATCATGGGCATAGTGACGAAATTTATTTCAATAATAACATCTCACCTCTGATTTGTCAACTCATTGATTATTGTTGAATCTTCTGCAGTTGCTTCCACTTTGATGTCCATGCTCCTCTCGGTCATCTCTCTTACCACCATATCTTTCGCTTCTTCCTCTGCCTCTCGATCTACTTCTACCTCGACCTTTGTTTCTTGAAATAGAAACATGTCTTTTGAAAGCGATTTCTAAAGTGGAATCCTTATTTCTGTCTATCCTTTCCTCATGTGATAGAAGTGATCCCATCAACTCATCAACTGTCATTGATGTCAATTCCTTGTCTTCTTCTATGGCTTCTACCACAACACCAAATTTGGTAGACAAATATCTAAGAACCTTCTCAACCATTATTTGATCATTAATTTCCTCACCATAAATTTTTAATTGATTTACGACAATCATGACCCTATTCATGAAAGAATCGATGTCCTTTGTCTCCTTCATCTGCAGACTTTCAAAATCTCTCCTAGTATTCTGCAACTTAACAATATTGACTTTGGCCATACATTTATATCTTGTCGCCAAAGTATCCCATGCTTCTTTTGTTGAAGACGTGATCATAGTATTTTGGAACACTGCTCGATCCACTCCTTGTTGGATAAGATGCAACACTTGTGCACACTTCTTCTTGTCTTTCTTCCATAGATCTCTCTCTACATTAGTGAGAGCTCGTTCTTCTACGTCATCCTTAGGTTCTAAAAACTCAAACTAGACATAATACCAAAAATCATGAACATGCAACATGGTCACCATCTTAATGGCCCACACATCATAATCTTTCCCTGTAAATGGTGAGAACTGAGACTAAATTTTGAGAAAATCATCTTTCTTCAAGACTTCTCTTCAAAAAAACCTTAAATTTCTTTTTTATAAATTTGTAAAGCTTCTTTTCTTTTTAAAATTCATTATAAAATTTTTATAGAATCTTTTCCCTTTTATTTCACATAACTTTATGAAATACCCTTTAAAGCACCTTGATAAATAACCTTTTTAAAAATCCATTCAAAAACCTTTTTATAATAAAAATATTTTTAAAGAAAAACTCATGTGCATAAAACCTTCAACTTTATGAAAAGTTTTTGAAATCATATACGCAAACTTTAAAAACCTTATAAAAAAATATTACGTGACCTTTTCAAACGAAAGGTTTGACTTTCAAATTACAGTTTTCACGTTTTCCAATTCCTCACGGGGTTTGCCTTTTTCCCATACGTGAGAGGGCTTGCGCACGAAACACAAAATAAACTATGCAATTACCCTTATTGTTTTTTTTTGCAGAATCATAGTTAAATGTTATTTGCGCAGTTTTTACACTAACAAAGTGTGAAATCTGCGTGCTCTTTAACAGTTTGGCGAATTTACAATGCAAATTTATTAAAAAAAAAAATTGGCTTTTTTTTCACTCGCTCTGCAGGCACCATGGATCTTGTGATCCTTCCTCACCTTTGATATTAATTTGTTGGAAAGGCAAAAGAGCTTAAACACAACTTTTACACACAAAATACATGAGTTGTGTCTCTTCTTTTGATCACACAACTTAATGATTACAATGAACCCAGTGAAGGGTATTTAACTTCAAACTATTGACTTGCCTAAAATAACTTGACATGCAACCACACACTATAAATTCGACTATGACTTAACTCGACTTGACTCAACTTGACTTAACACTCAGTTAAATAACTCTCTAATTTTAACCAACTCCTCATGCAGGAGTAATTAGCTTATTTTAACATCTCCGATGTACTAGAAATAATGGTATTTTTTAGGGACCACATGCACTCCCATTGCCCTGCTAGTTTCAAAAGGCGCTGAGGTGGTATCAAATCCTTTGATATTTTGCAAGGCTCTTGTTTAGTCAGATTTCACTATCAAAGAGGGGTCATGGAGACCTTTCATTTCCATCTATTGGACTCTAGGATGGGACATTTGTACAACATGCAAGAGTTGTATGCACTCTCCCCTGAGACACTGATTGATGTCACGGTTCAGGCTGAATGGGAGGAAAAAACACACAAGGTTTTTTCGCAGTCCGTGTCTCCCTTTTCAAGAAAGACTAATGCTAGAGTTGAAGCCATTACAATTCCCCACTGGAGTTGAAGCCATTACAATGCCCCACTACGAAGGAAATGTTCAGAATTACTCACAGATTCATCCCGAAAAACATAGGGCTAAAAAGAAACCTCTCAAGGTAGTGATCAATGGACAACCATTAACTCTGGAACCCGAGTCTTTTTTGGAGAGCGTTGAAAGGCTCAAAGATAGGGAGTTGGTACGAAGGTGGCACCATTTACAGATGTCTGGTGAACAGGTTAAAACATGGGTGGAGAGTCAATGGCTACCCCTTTTGAAATACCTCCCAAAGGTTAGCATCCTCTTCAACGGGTGGATGGTTTTTCATTTCCTCAGTCATGAGGATACACAGCAGATTTTGGGCACTCCATGTTTAAAAGGTAGATGTTTTATAACCCTTCAAAAATGGAAGATGGGCTTTGACCCCTTCTCCGAACCGCACAGGAGAAATTTAATTTGGGAAAACTTACCTGGATTGCAGTTAGAATTATGGAAATTGATGGTGATTAAGGCGATTGCTAATCGTTTGGGATGATTCTACTACTAGGATGAAGGAAACTTTGGTCAGCTTGACAAGAGAATGGCGTGGGTTTTGTTGGAAGTGGATTTCAGCGAAGGCTTACTGGAAGAACTGGAATTACGCCGAGGTACATCTGCAATAAGGCTCAATGTGGATTTATGGGGGGTACCTTTCTGCTACTTAGAATGCCATGAGACAGGACATCTGATCTCAGCATGCCCAAAGACGCACACTTTTCGAGGTCGCACCAAACAACAAGAATTTCATGGGAATTCGTCAGAGGATAAGGACGATGCTCCGTCAAGAAGAACTACCCTAAGTCAGCCTCTTGCCCCAGGTAACCCACTTTCTCCAAAAATGTCATCTCTTGTGCTTGATAAAAATGAATGTGTTTCTTTGTGGGCTATGGGTTAAAATGGGGAAAATTCCCTAATTTGTTTACATGAGTCCCCAGTATCGGGCATATCCCCACAGAGACCAAATTATCCCCCAAAGCCTTCTCTGGCATCATCTGTTGGAGGTATATTACCTGGGGATTTAAAGAACCATCCTAATCTGTCTTTCCATACTTTTTCTAAGAAAGAGGATTCTTTTGTCTTCTTCACACGAAGTCAAGAGCCACACCACCTATAGCCCATGACTGTTGGGACTTATTTAGACTTATCCCCAAATCGAGACCTAATCTCTCTTTCACAATATGCATCCTCAGATATCGAAACCCTTCAAATTGTTCAGTTATTTTTTCATTCATCCAGGGCCATGGAGAAACCTCTTCCCCAGAAGGCCGGCCCTAAATAGAAAAATAAAACCCCTAAATTTAAAAAGATCTATGTTTGTAATTTCACAGAGCAAGGTAGGAGACCTGCAAATGGAATACCACATACATCAATGCCTTTAAAAATGGGCATCACCAAGGTTCCAGGTAAGTTTTTCTTCGTTGTTTATGAGAAGGATATCCTCACCAATGCTAGCAGCATAGATTATTACTAGAAGACAAAATAGGTGACAAAATCGTTTCCAAAATGATGAAAAAAACCATATTGTATTTGTTTTTGTTACATTCCAAAATGTAAGTCACAGTACTATGAAGGTATTTTGTTGGACATACAAATTTATGTAAAAAGGAGGAAATCACAGGGATAAAAGGCAAGATAGTAATATCTATGTTAAGAACATGAATAGTCTTGTAAACAAGAATGAAGTAACTCACTTATACTTCATAATATAAAGTTTGTGTTTTTTTCCTATGAAAAAAGAAAAACTACATATTTCCATTGTTTCCTAATTGTAATATGTGGTAATGAAATCGCTATAATTGTGAAATATAAAGAAACATAGTTAACAAATGATTGGGGCCAAGTCTATTTCCCAAAATCAAATTTAAACAGATTATTATAATGAATTTAAGAAGATTATTAATATAGTTTGGTTAAACTTGAACATACCAAGTTACCAACTATTTTCAAACTCCAAGATAATAACACATAATTTTGCCTCATAATTGGTCCTAGTGACATCGATGATCTTACAGAATCCTTGCTTGTCAAAGAAATCTTTACAGAACTCCTGGTCGTCGAAGAAATATTCAAGCAACTCCTGCACTTTGAGTATTCGCATAGAACTTCCCACCAACACAACTGATCTGAAATGGAGCATATTAGTAATGTTGTGCTAATTCCCCATTCAAAATAAAACCCAAGATGTTTATCATTTGCATATCAAGTGCTCAAGGATTCAATATTTTTGCTTAATTAACTGATTCCCATGGGAGTTTCTTATGTAAATGTTAGAAATAATTTAACATAAAACATATGCTGAACAACAACAAAGAACATCAAAATACAACACACAACAAGCACATGATAAAGGAGTTCACCCCTCCTAGGCAACGTCTCCTTGGTCGAGCTTCCAATGGCTTGGGCCTCTCTATTATGCTCAAATTATAATAAAAGTGCATTTACAATGCTCAAATGCCTCTGAAGTCTGTCTCAATGAGTTCAGAATACTAAAAAATGGCTATCTAACCTCCTTTTGCATCCAATTTGGATAAGAACTAAAGAAGTTATGACTTCTCCCATTTCTTCCACTATTTGTTCCACAAATTGCTCCAAAACCAACCAAAAACCCCATTTCTGCTCCAAAATCTGCTAATGGAGCGAGAAATTTACCGTACATCGGGCTATATCATGTCGGATGTATCGCAAATTGCAATCGGCAAGTGTTGCGGGCTCTTAGGGTCTATGAATAGAAAACGGGCAATTTGCGATTGCAATATTGCAGACCCAACAGGATATTAAATCACAACCTATAATGGCATCGCATCCAGGGACTATTGCATTTCGCAATCGGTGTAAAATCCTGACAGATGGTCTTGTAAACACAGCAAAATGTTTCAATTGTGATATTGTAGACCCACCAGGGATATTTAACTGTACCATATAAAATCCCACGTCTGGGGTCCATCGCTCATCACAATTGGTGAAGTTCAGCGACCGAAGGTCTTGTTAACACAGCAGAACATTGCGATGCAATATTGGCAGACCCGACGAGAACTTAAACTATGACATATAAAATCCCACGTTTGGGTAATTTATTGCATCGCACCCTGGTAATTGTCGGGGGCCGATTCTGACTTGTTCTCCCCTCCTCGATCTGCGATTACAATATGTGATGGCCTTATCACATCGCAACCCTAAACCTGTCGGGGCCGATTTGTAATGCTTTTCCACCTTGCGACTGTGATTTTCAAAATGCGGGTGTCAATGGCATCCTGCCACTTAGTGCCTCCTCATTCGCTGAAGACCTTGTCACCTCATCCCAATCCTAGCATGTAAACAAGTCAAACTTGAACTTTGACATGCTCTAACTTCTGCATACGAAATCAGATTTGAGTACCATTCACACCATTGGATTTAGAATGACGAGCTCTTCAATCTGAAGTTGAGTGTGACAAGATTCTGACACTTTAGTTTTTGAGCTTAATTATGAGCACCTGATCACTCCTCCCCACTGGAAGCTTTTTGGATCCCAAAAGATTTATATTAATTTATTGAATAGATGAGGGTATTGTTTTCTCACCTTCCCCACTTCAATCCATTTGTTGTTTGATAGATGTGTTCCTTTGAGACCCACCCAAAGATAACCAATAATTCCCCTTTTTGTTGTCCTTATCCTTCTATCAAGTATAGTGTCTTATTAAAGCACATCAAGGAATTTTGGAGAAAAGTTTTCAATAGGTGGAATTTGAACATTCTCTCTTTGATCTTCAATCAAAGGAGGCTCATACAATCTCAAATTTTCAACATTAACAATGGAATAGATTTTAATATATGAAGGCAAATCAATCTTGAAAGCATTATTACCAATCTTTTCCAGAATTTTAAATGGACCATAACAAATTGGTTCAGCTTTTTACCTTCACCTTGAATCCTCTCCTTGCTAATTTATAGCCAAACTTCATCACCTACTTGAAATTGATGATCCACATGATTCTTATCATGCCTTGCCTTATGCTTGCCTTGACTCTTTTCTAGTTGTTCTTGAACTATTTGGTGAATCAACTGAATTTTCTCAATGAATTTCTTTATTTTGTCTATGTCACTATGTCCATATAGAGCTACATCTTTCTCAAAGATGAAATCCAAAGGTGATTTAGGAAAATAACCAAGACATGCCTCAAAAGACAAAGTTAGAGTAGAAGAGTGTTTCGCTCAGTTGTAAGCATGCTGAATATAATGCAATTGTTCATCCCACAACTTAGGATGTTTGTTGTAATATCCTCTTAGAAAATGAATAATTGTCATGTTAACCACTTCAGTTTGACCATCTATTTGTGGATGGAAGGTTGTACTTTTCTTCAATTTGGTGTCCATCAAGTTCCATAAACTTGACCAAAATTTCCCAACAAATCGAGAATCACAATTGCTTACAATAGTAGGCAATCCAAAATGAACCCATACATTTTGAAAGAAAAGTTGAGCTATTTTTCAACTGTAATTTATTTTTTACAAGGCATTAATATGCACACCTTGCTGAACCTATCCACAACTACATACAAATAATCATGACCTTTCCTTGATAAAGGAAAACCTCCTGCAAAATCCATAGAAACACTTTCCCATGGTCGTGAAGGCATTGGAAGTGGTGTGTACAATCCTAGTTTCCTATTACTAGGCTTACTAACTGCACACAATGAACAACCTACGATAAAACGTGACACACTTTCAAGCATATGAGGCCAATAAAAATACCTCTGAATATTTTCCACCATTTTACTTACACTGAAATGTCGAGCAATAAGAGAAGTGTGCGCTTCCCTTGTGACATTTACTCTCTCTCCTGTGCAACACAAAATTTTCCCAAATGATACAACATATTATCGTGTACATGGTAGTCTAATTCCTCAACTTGGTGGCCTTGAATCAAGTTTAAATATACCTCTTGAAAGTCAGCATCTTGTGCGTATTGGCTACATTAATAGCTAGTCTAGAAAGCATATCAGCAACTTTGTTATAAATACCTTTCTTGTACCTAATTACCAAGTGGACTTGCTGTAAAAATCCCATCCAATGAAAGTGTGTTGATTGTTGCAATTTGGTTTGAGATTGTAGATATTGCAAAGGTTGATGATCGGTGTGAATAATGGTTTCTTTTCCCATCAAGTAATGCTTCCATTTCTTCACACTTTGCACCAATGCATAAAGCTCTATATCATGTGTAGGATAATTATAAAAGTACCATTAAAAATTTCAGAATGAAATGAAATGGGTTAACTTGCAGGAAAAGAACTACACCCATGGCGTAGTCACTTACATCTATTTGTATTTCAAAGGGTTGTTTCAAGTCCGGCAATGCTAAAACTGGGGCTGAAGTGATATTTTGTTTTAAAGCATCAAATTATTATTTGTGTTTGCCTCCCCACTTAAATACAACCTTCATGCTGGTCAAAGCATGTAGTGGAGCTGCTATGGAAGAGAAATTGGCAATGAACTTCCTCCAATACTGCACTGCTCCCAGAAAACTCCTTAATTCTATGACTGATTTGGGTATTGACCAATTCACAATGATCGAAACTTTAAAGGGGTCAATCTTCAACTCACCGCCTCCAACTATGTGGCCCAAATACACTAAGGAAGTTTTCCCAAATTCAAATTTAGACATATTCATAAATAATTTTTCTTTTCTAATGACATCCAAAACTTTCTTCACATGCTTGACATGTTATTCTCGCGATTTGTTGAATATCAAAATATCATCCAAATAGAAAATTAAAAATTCATCAAGAAAGGATCTTAAAACATCACTCATAACTCTCATGAATGTAGCTAGAGTGTTGCAAATACCGAAAGGCATAACCAGCCACTCAAACAATCCCTGTTTGGTTTTAAAAGTAGTCTTCCAAATATCCTCCTCAGTTATTCTAACTCGATGATATCCACTTCTCAAGTTTTCTAATTCAGTGAAATACTTTGCATTCTTCAATTGATCTAGAAAATCATCTATTCTATGCAGTGGGTATCAATTCTTTATTGTAATCTTATTCAAAGCTTGATAATCTACAAATATGCGCTAGGTTTCATCTTTTTTGGGTACGAAAATAATTGGTGAACCACGTGGCGAAGTAGAGGGACGAATTACACCTTTATCCAACAATTCTTGGACTTGTTTCTTAATTTCTAAACTTTCCCAAATTGACGCTCGATACATACCGATGTTTGGGAGTGGACAGTATTGTTGTAGTTGTATCCCATGTTGAATTCCCCTTTTTGGTGGCAATCCTTTTGGTTCTTCAAACATGTCTCCATATTGATTGACCACATCAACCAATTCAACTTTCGGCTTCACATCACAGCCTGCAAAGGATTCATGCTCTGTCTCATTCTTCTACTTGATCATAAGGAGCACGAGACTCTTGCTGGAATTGACCAATCGCTTCATTTCCCCTGTGCTTGCTAAAGATAAACTAAGATTTCAGTGATGGGCTCTCACAATATACTCCACTTTGTCTTTGAACAAATGATATTTGTTCTCAAATCTATGGAAAATAGCTTTCCTATCATACAAATATGGGCTTCCCAACACAAACCCAGAAATATCTAATGACACAATGTCTAATTCGACTTCATCAACAAAACTGGCAGTGATTGCAAACCTGAAAACACATTTTTGTGTGACCTGCAAATTGGCATCCTTGGTTATCCAATCCAATGGATACGGTTTATGATAAGGCACGGTTTCTAGATTCAACTTCTTTACCAAGTCTGTAAAAATTAAATTTTCTGGGATCCATTGTCAAACAATGTATCAATTTTGGTGTGTTTGGAAATAACTAGGATATGGAACAACCCTATTCTATTTTCCTCATTTGAAACGTTATTGGAGTTTTTTGGTGTGTTGGTGCTTGCCATGGCTTCCTCTTTAGTGACTATGGCTGAAATCTTCACTTCATCACCTGAGTCAGAACCCAAGTTTTGTTGTGCAGCACCATTTGTCTTTTGTTTCCATTTATTGTTAAATTTCTCCAGTCTTAATTCAGGATGAAGCTTCCAGCAATGCACTTCATCATGACCCTCTTTGTAATAATTCTTGCACACAGGTTTCTCCCCTTCTTTCTTAACAGGAGCATTCTTCTTCTAATTTCCTTTAAATTTCTTCCCTTTCTCACCACTCTGAAATGGCTTCTTCTTACCTTCTTCCTGTACATTTTTCCCTCTTGCTTCGAGGTGTGTAGCTTTAACATAGACCTCATCAAGATTCGTCGGACTAAACATAAGAATGGTATGTCGAAGATAGATATGCAACCCTCCTATGTATTTCAGCAAAGTATCATGTGACTGTAAGTCTACTCCTAGTATAAAATCTCTTTTCCTAAACTCTTGAGTATACTCTTGCACATTTTGAAATTTTAATTATCTGAAATTTTGTCAATTCATGATAGCTTTTTGCATATGGGCACTAGGGTAGAATTGTCTTTTTATAGCGGTAATGAAATCAAGCCAAGTAATAGAGATCTTGCCATGTTTTTTGATCTCGTCTTGAGTCCTTGATTCGCACCATACAAGTGTTTCACCCTCCATTCTTAATAAATCCAACTGAATTTTGATATCATCCTCTTGAAGGTTTTGAATTCTATAATACACCTCCAACTAACGAATCCAGTTATCCAACTTCTCTACATTAACTTCACCATTGTACATAGGAAACTCGAATTTGACATCAAGCTTTAGAAAAGGTGTTTTACCAATCCCTTTTGAAGAATGATGATGAGTATGAGTAGCGGTGGTTTTAGTGGAAGAGTGTGAAGATTATTTCGAAGAAGAAGATGAAGAAGATGGTGGAGCTAGTGGAGGTTTGTCTCCATTCCCATTACCTCCTCATAAAGACCATTGCATTTTGGGAGGCTTGGAGATTTCTCCCTACAATCTATTGTTCCTATCTTCATAGAGGACCTTCACCATCTCTGTCATATCAAAGAGAGCCTTTCTGAAGGTCTTCTCATCTTCTATCATGATAGGTTCTCCTTCATGAGACATGATCTTTGGAGACTCAACTGCAACTTCTGCAACTTGAGGATGTACTGGTGTAGAGACTTTGGCAACCTTGCTCTTCTTCCACTTGACATAATTTTAGGTCTTTCAACCAAATTTCCTTCACCTATTTTGAGCTTTAACTTTGTAAGCACGACATAGACTTGCAAACAATTAAATCATTCTTTCACAAAGAAAATCTAGTAGGCAAAAACCATTGCTTTGATACCAACTTCATCTGAAATGGAGCAGATTAGTAATGCTATGATAATTCCCCATTCAGAATAAAACCCGATATTCTTATCATTTTCTTATCGAGTGCTTAAGGATTCAATACTTTTGCTTAATTAACTGATTCCCGTGAGATTTTCTTGTGTAAATGTTAGGAATAGTTTAACATAAAACATATGTTGAACAACAGCAAAATAACAGCAAATAACATCAAAATGCAACACACAGCAAGCACATGATAAAGGAGTTCACCCCTCTTGGGCTACGTCCCCTTAGTCCAGCTTCTAATGGCTTGGGCCTCTCTATTATGCTCAAATTACAACAAATGTGTGTTTGCAATGCTCAAATGCCTCTGAAACCTATCTCAATGAGTTCAAAATACTCAAAAATGGCTATCTAGCCTCCTTTTGCATCCAATTTGGATAAGAATTGAAGAAGTTATGACTTCTCCTAGTTCTTCCACTATTTGTTCCACATATTACTCCAAACCCGACCAACAACCCCATTTCCGCTCCAAAATATGTTAACAAAGTGTGAAATTCGTCGCACGGCAGGCTATATCATGTCGTTCATATCGTAAATCACAATCGACAAGCGTTGTGGGCTCTTAGGGTCTGTAAATAGAAAACGGGTGATTTGCAATTGCGATATTGCGGACCCAACGAGATATTAAATCACAACCTATAGTGGCATCGCATCCAGGGACTATTGTATTTCACAATCAGCATAAAATCCCAGTGGATGGTCTTGTAAACACAGCAAAATGTTTCGATTGCGATATTGAAGACCCTCTAGGGATATTTAACTATAACATATAAAATCTCGCGTCTGAGGTCCATCGCTCATCGCAATTGGTGAAGTTCAGCGATCGAAGCACTTTCTAACACGGTGGAACACCGCAATGCTATATCAGCGGACCCGACAAGAAATTAAACTATGACATATAAAATCTCGCATCTAGGTAATTTATCGCATTGTAACCTGGTAACTTTTGGGGGACGATTCTAACTTGTTATCCCTTTGTCGATCTGCGATTGAGATACGCGATGGCCTTATAGCGTTGCAACCCTGAACCTGTTGGGGCCGATTTGTAACTCTTTTCTGCCTTGAGACTGCAATTTGCAAAATACGGGGGCCAATGGTAGCCTGCCACTTGGTGCCTCCTCATTCGCTAAAGACCTTGCCACCTCATCCCAATCCTGCTATGCAAACAAGTCAAACTTGAACTTTGACTTGCTCTAACTTCTACATACGAACTCGGATTTGAGTATCGTTCACACTGTTGGATTAATGAAACTTTGATTTTTGAGCATAATTTGAGCACCTCATCAACAACTTCGTCAATTTGGCTTTTACCATTTCAATGCATTTTTTAAACATATCCATCTTCATCTCCTCAAACTTCGCTCTCCTTATTTTACAATGATGGTGTTGAGTTCCATGGCAACATGGTACTTCAATGATGGCCTCCATAGAGGAAGACAACTTTCTCTTGGCCCTCTTGCACGCATTGCAAAGTCTCCTAAGTGCTCTTGCATTTGAGGATATATTAATTTTTATTATTTTTTAATTCTTGCACAAAATGGCGTACCATTCTATTGTCAAAATCCTCGCTTGCAAGATGGTGTCTCCTCTGACTGCCTTGAATTTGATTTTGTGCTTCTTTATATTAAGCACAGCAACATCTAAGGTTGTATTCCACACAAATCGAAGATTAGGATGTTCTCCCCGTCTTCTGATGCGTGAGAAGTTGGTTCGTTTAATATTTGTAACACATAAAAAGGGAATTTGTTTATGTGGATTGTAGATTCCATAAATATTTTTGAATCAATTGATCAAAATTAAACAATTAATTATTGGAATTATTGTCATTGACGAAAAAGGAGCATTGAAGCAATGCAAGGAGCAACAAAGAGCAACGAGAAACAGCAAGAAGCAGCAAAGGAAAAGGAGCAGCAATAAGGAACAATGAAGGAGCAAAAACAGGTAAACGAGAAACAATAAGGCAATGTATACACTAATGAACAAGATCAGCAATGCAAAGGAGCAGAAGAAGGAGGAGGAGTTGTGATACATTGAAATGTTTTGGTAAATTTGCAGAGATTGCTATATTGAAGAACTTTTTGTGATGTAAAATTGTTGATTGAGTTGAATTGTTATGATGCAAAGGCAAGACTCCAAGGCAAAGGTAAAGATGTTGCAAATATTGTTATGATGCATTAATGATGAATGTTTTTATTTGATGTTTGCATTAGGTTCATGCATTTAATCATTACATGTGGCTGGAATTAATATTGGATAGGTTATTTATTTTTGTGTTCTAATATTCAATATATGAAGAGTTTGGTAATGAATGAGTGGAAGGCAAAGAGTTAAGCCTATTCACTTCATATTCATACGTGGGATACAAACAGCGAGAAAATTATCTTTATAAAATATGTGATTTTGGAAGGCATCGAGAGGTTAGAGAGTGGGAGAACGTGTGAGAGTTGATTGAGGTATTATGCATTAGTTACCTGGCACATACGAAGCTTATGTGATGCAGATTTGAAGGGAAGAAAAGGTTGAAATGAAAATGGAGATATGCAGAATTTATGACCAAGTAAACCAACACATTGTTGTTTCTTGTTTGCATCAAGGGGTTGTAGTCTCTTTTCAAGTAGTGGCTTGATAAACATCAGATTGTATCCTCTTGCAGTAGGAGCCTCCTGTGGGTTGTAGCCTACAAAAAATCAGATGTAATAAGGAGTAGCAGTCTCTTGTAGGTTGGAGCCTACAGAAAATCAAATGTAAGAAGGAGTAGCAGCCTCTTGTAGGTTGGAGCCTACAGAAAATTAGATGTAATAAGCAGTAGGAACTTTCCTTTGCATCACAACAATAATAAAATCATGGCTTTCTCCCTTTATGGGTTTCCACATATATCTTGTGTCAATATGTGTTTTTATTATCCACTGATGTGATGTTTTGATTAGATTATTACTTGTTGTTCACATATTCAATATGTTGGTTATTCTTTGTTAATTTTTTCATGCAATGTTTCAATTAATGAGATTAAGGAAAATAATTTTAATGTCCATGAATATACTAAATTGATTCAACCCCACCACACCCCCCTCTTAGTTTAGTCATTTTTCATCAATTGGTATCAAAGAAGGTTCCTTTGGTGTAAGCCTAATAGCGTGAAGGTAGTTTTGTTTGAGTCATGGAGTGTCAAATTGTGCCTATGCTTAGTACATCAAACTTTCATGAATTGAGAGATAAGGTTAAAACCAAACTGATAGCCTATGGACCTGGTGTATGGAAGCTTGTATGTGATGGTTACTGCAAATATTCTCCCTCTTTGCAAGAACAATAGTGGAATGCTAAGGAAAAATGTGTCATGTACAAAAATCTTCATAATAAGGATATTTATATAGTCATACATTTAACTTCTACAAAAGAAATTTGGGATAGATTGCAGCTCCTGCATGGAGATGCTAGCAGCAACAGTGCAAAGAAAGAAAAGAGAAAGAGGAAGGACAAAAAAACTTGTCAAAAGAAAAGTGTTCAGTTAAATGAAACCTCTATCTGTGTGAATGTACCTGACCCTCATGAAGAAAAGACAAATGAAAATAAAGCTAGGCTTGACTTGTCATTGGCTAGTATAGAGATATTCAAGAATGAAAACAAAGATTTGAAGAAACTGGTGCAGATATGTGATGAGAAAGAGCATGAGTACAAGGACGAATGTATCATCTTGAAGACACAAATTGAAGAAGCAAGGAGACTAGAAGAGGTGATTGGAATTAAATTCAAGGAGAGAGACCTATAGTGTAAAATAGTAGAAGTTGAGATTAAAGAAAATAATAGGTTGTGTAAGTAGCTAGAAAAGGAGGTTTCCTCCATGAAGAAATCAGAAAAGGCAGATATTAAAGATGATAATGAAGCTTTCCTAAAAGGACCTGTAGGAGAAAGGACAAGCACCATGATTAATAAAGAAGAGAACAAAAACAAGTAGTAATATCAAAATCCAATGAATGAAATGAAGAAAGGGTTCACCACAAGAAGATCATTCTCTCCTGAAAATGAGTTGAACAAATTTGAAAGATCTCAAAGGAGATTCTTTACTCCTAGGGAAAATGTCACATTTTTTTCTTGCCATGAACATGGACATGTGGCAGTCGAATGTAAGAGGAAGCAAATCAAGTTTAATTAACAAGAGCAAATGACAAGGCTCCCACAAGCAAGCAAATAGAGAAGACAACCATACACCAGGTACACAAATCAATTTTATGGTTAATGTCATTTATGTAATGAATTTTGGCATAAAGTTGTTGAATGCAAAGTGTATATAAAGAAAAACATGAATGCAAAAATAAATACTCCATTTTCTCTATTTTTTGGCCACACAAGATGTTTTGTGTGTAATAATCTTGGCCACAAAGCCAAGGATTGTAAGTTTCCATATATTCTAAAGAGCACTAGATAGAAGATGGAAGAAACTTCAATAAATTCATACAAGAACCTACTAACTTGTGGAAGAGAAAGAATAAAGAGCAATCAATGACCTAGCTTGGTCCTAGGTGGAGTTCCTCAAGAAAGAAAAGAAGAATTTGTCAGTGCTAGACCAATAACACCTGAGGGTGAGGGAAGCTCCATTATTGACAATAAATATTTGAATATGTAGCTGTTAAATACATCTATATTGTGGAAAATTTATTGAATAAAAGATTATATAATAAAGGATGATTTAGTGGATGGAATTACCACTACATTATATCCAACTTGTAGGAAAAGAAAAAGAAAATTACCCCACTGCAAAGTTATCTCCAATGTCTTGGAAATAATTTGAAATAAATGATGCATCCTCCACCAATTCGGAAATATCTCAAAAGGATTTAGAGAAAAATGATTTTACAGTGTGTTGGGCCAACTTAATTAGAGGATCTGAAAGTTTTGTATAGTAGCTCCATCACAATTTTAATAATGTTGAAGATTTGTGTAAGGCAAAAGAGGGTTGTAATCATAATGAATCTGTAAAACATGATGAAGTTGAAGGAACACCTCTCCTAATTGCAAAAAAATCATCACAATTCTTTGGAAATAACTATGTCAAACAAAGTGTTTGCTACAACATATGAAAGAGTTAGGTGTTGTGCTTGAGGAGATTTTGTATCAAGAGTTGATTTTATATAATCCAAAAATTCATCATTATATAGGAAAGAATCAAGTTACAAAATGGAATGTGTCACCTCTTTGATAACTTGAAGTAGTAAGAGATATGTGAAGCAATCCAAAGAAAAGTTGAAAGATAACAAGAGAATTTTCTTTTGCAAAAAGGCTTCTGCAAAATCTACAAGAAAAAAGGGGACATCTCCAGCGTTAATTCATTTCAACAATTAAATAACTACATACATCCCAAACGCTGCAAATGAAAATGGAGAAACAAGACAAAACCCTAAAAATTAAAAGATTCAGATCCATCTCGAGTGCATCAATCTCAAACAAAGACCAATAAACTCTAAATGGTCTTGATTGCGATTGTGGATATAAATATTTGAGAACAAGACATTCTCATGCATCTGATTACAATAGAAAAATTGTGAGTTAAAGAGAACCAAAGATCAGGAAAAATGGATGTATAAAGCTCAAGAGTCCCATACAAGACACTTTTTAATAATGGGAAGGAGTTGAATTGGGACTGGACAGTGTTATTTAAAAAAAAAAATGAATCAGAAACTTCAATTTCAATCAAAGTAATAAGAGATGATTCCACTCCAAGCATATGAAACTGTGCTACCTCTGTGATGAGTTACGGAAGTTATTTGCACATGAGAAATAAGGATATGTGCCATATTTGGATGCACTCCATTTCAAAGAAAAGGGATCTTTGAAGCACAATTTTAGAACTTATCCCTACATCAATGATGGCTACTAAATGAAATAACGACTAGAAACAAAATAATATGTATTCAATGGAGACAAAGTTTGTGATTCTGCAGTGAGATTGTGGGGACATAACTTATTGTAGCATTGCTTGAGAATGCTTTAGCAAAACATCCACTATCAACAATTGAGAAAGGCTTAAGTAGTGCATCTAATCAATTGGCTGAACATTTATCACAACAAAGAGATAATTTGATTTTGCCTTTGCATATGGGAAAACAAGACAATCTCAAAGGGAGATGGAATACAATAAAGACTCAATGGATTTGACCAAGATTTTATGGCTGAATTCAATTATTTGAAAAATCATATTAATCATCTCTACTCTCGCATGGATGTGTTGCACATGGATGCGTTTTCGAAAAAAAGGTTGCTAGAATTAAAAACAGGTGTCAGGGAATCAAACCAGAATACCAATGCATGTTAGACTTGAGATTGACATGAACAATATTATTGCGTTGTTACAAAACAAAAAATCCATGCAGGCATAGCTATGTCGACCATTGCATTATGGGAATGTTATAAATGTTGATTGAAGAATTTGACTAATATAGTAATATCATTAGTTTCAATTGGACCATTAGCAAAAGCATCACTACAATTGTATTCTTGGCCAGCGTTACAGTTGTATGCATCGTTTATTTGAAAGTTATGAGGTTGGAGTGCGTATGAAGTTAATTTATTGAAACGTTATTGTTATCATTATCGTTATCATTAATGGTCAACGTTTTTTTTGGATCTTTTCACAATATCTAAGTTTTCACCATATGGAAACCTTTTACAATATCAAGCAGCGCTCAATGTGTTCAATGCATTCAATTCTTATATTCCAACGTTAAAGAATTAATACAATTCTAGCATTCATTACATTCTTTACCATGGTGGAGAGAATTCATTACACTCATTTCATTCTTTATTGTGTTGGAAAGCAGCATTAGAGAGGTGCATATGATCCTTTCCTTCCATGGACTATAGTTGGATAGTCCCTCCAACCTATCCTCATACTGGATACCAACCTGCAACTTCCACGTCGTCACCTACAATGTGACCAACTCCCTCTTAAATCCTACTTCGTTGTGGACAACTCGGATTCACTGACTTCCAAAGTAGCTCAGACACCCTTTGATACCATGTTGAATGTCCACGATTTTGGGTCAAGGATAGAATCTTAGAATCTCTAACACTACCAAACCAAGAACCTCAACATAACTACTTTGCACAACGGAAAAATATAAAGCAGTAAATCCCATATGCACAAGTATAAATAATTTTTAACAAGAAATTGTACAATAATACACAACCCAATCTTCATTATATTAAACCAATCTAAAGAATAGAACAGTCTATGGAATACAAGATACAATGACAATATTGTTGTTGCATCTATGTTGTATCTTGTCCTGTCGGTCCTTCACTCTCGTTCTACTCTCTAGTTGCCCCTTAGTCCTTCAAAGGAAAACACACAGAGTCTCCTCGAGGACTACCACCTATCACTGCTACACGTCACTTCTGCTACATCGAACACAAGTTTATCTAATATCCTCTCTAGGCTAGCCAATACCTGAGCTCCAATCTGCCAAGCTAGTAGCCTCTTTCATCCATCAAAGAGCTAGACATTAGGCTACAAACTTCACCCAAACTTTAGTTGTCACACCTCCTTTAGGACTGGTAGTCACGGGCTACTTTGGGTAGCCAACACGTTTCCCTCCACAATTCCAATGACACCCAACACTTCACTATAAGTTTTGTTCCTAGTTGAGGTCTCCAATTTCCCAAGTCAACCTGAACACATGGCACTTATGGATTGCTCATAAAACCAATCCAAAACTGATCCAATAACACGAATCCAACACCTACAAGATGCACCAAAGTATGATATCTTTAGCTCATTATTTAAGGTTCGCTCCTCTGTTGCAACCTCGGTCTGGTTAGCACAAAACCATAATCACTTTCTAGCCCTTAATTTCTACCCAGATTTTCTCCTCGTAGTTGTGGTTGTCCTTCCTTGAGGGGTGGTAGTAGTTTGTTGTAGGTATGGGTTGTTCTAACCTGCAAATAACCCTCATCCCTCCTTCAATTCACTACGGTAACCTCAGGTTTCTTCAACAGGTCTGCGACTGCCTGTTCTAAGGACAATCCACCCTTAAATGAACCCTTAAACAGTCTTGTCTTTGACTTCTACCCCTTGGCCCTCTTATTTTTCAATTCAATCACCAAAAAAAGCCCAAAACAGTCTTCTCCTCCACACTGATCTCTCATTTTTCACATGGCCCAGAGAGAATCCTCCATCTCCTTCAACGAGTTGTTCTCTTGTGATGTGTTGCTCACTTTGGATGTGTCAAATGGTCTCACACTCACCTTTTATTTATAATACATAAAATGGCTCCTCAAAACGCCATCATAGGGATTGACAACCTATCATAATGCTTATTAACATCAACTCAACCTTGACCTTGTGCCACCATGCTGACACATAACTTTCAAAAAATCAGAGCTCCATTTCTACAACTTAGAATCAAATGATTTTCATTGCGTTGGAATTGTCTCGACAAGGGCTATCATCCTCATCCATCACATGTTGAAATGTGTCCATGGTTTTGGCCCAAGTCACGATTGGTGCAAAACCCCAACCTTGGGTTCCAAGCCCACAAGTGACCCTTGTGGTATTTTACCCTCCAAACCTTGAACCCTAGTGCTTGGATTACATCCCAAGCTACTCAAAAATCAACAATTTTGTGGAGAATGATGAGACACTATAGATTTAAAATAACTAGCACATCCAATGGCTAACTTAGAAGTTGGATTTGGAGGTTGGGGAAAATGGCCCATGTCTCTTGAAAGGAACTTCTGTGTTAGACTTCAAAGCATTTAAACACTATGAACATGGACTAGGAGGTGGATATTGCAAGGCTCCAAATTCAATCCTTCTTGTACTATTTGAAGGATGATGGGGCAACCCCTTTCCCACATGCACAAAATATCATTATCATCAAAGAGGTTTCTAGTAAGCACCTCACCTCTAGTTATTTTAATTTAAGTGATGAGATGTTGGTTTTACCTAAGAGATGACCAACTCTAGTTATGGTAGTCAACACTTACCTTTCTACCCAGAAGCGTAAGAAGGTTGTGAAAAATACAAACCTTATGTTAATTCCAATGAAATTTGAGAAAAAAAATATAACATCATCATCTAATATTCATATGATATTAGATTCCAAGGATTTTAGGGAAATGCAGAAAAGGGGGAAGGGTCATGTCTCTATTATATTTAAGAGTTGTGGTCAATATAGTTGCCCTTTAATGTCTAATAATTTGGATTGAAATTGAGGGGATGTAGTATGAGGGGTAGGATTTGGAGACACTAAAGAGGGTATTACTCATACTATAGGTAGAAAGCATTCCATCTAAAAGGCCAAAGAGAGATAAACCATTGAATTGTAGTAGAGTAAACAATGCTTGCTTACAATGGCACTTAGATCATCCTCCTTCAATTGCATATTAATGATAATTATATCCTCTAACATTAGGGTACTAAAAATCAAGTGAAGCAACAAGTCGAGTACATACTGGAGTTAAATATAATTTAATTATTATTATAAGAGACCATGGGGTCGAGAGACTAGGAATTTATTTTTTTGGACTTTGTTGGCTAGTATAGGGGGGTATTATTATTGGTTGGAATTTGAGTTTGTCATTAACTAATTCCTTTTTTTTTTTATCAAGTATGTGCATGGAATTCATTATTAAGGATTGGACCAACCCATTATTTTGATGAACGTGTATGTTCTATATGAAGGAGTGTAGTATTTTTGACATGATTTATTTTGTTTATAGGTGGTAAGGAGTGGAAGGTTGATTTTTGGGTGGTGATTTTACATCTACTATGAACAAAATGAATGTATTTCTAGCGGGGGAGAAGCCAATGTTGATTGTCTAGCTAATATTTCTTCTTCATTAGATAAAGCTAGCATGTTTGATTAATGTGAAGCACATCTCCGTCAACCTACTTAGAGGAGCAAATGTGGGGTAGGAGGTTGTTTTAAGGCATCTAGATAGATGCCTTGTTTCTAATAAATTATTTAATGGTGTCAATAGGGTTGTGTCATGTAGTTGATGGTGGAATTTCAAATCATAGTCCAATTTTCTTATAACTTGAGCTAGCTCATTTCAAGTCCTATGATCCTAATAATTTCAACTCAAGTTGCTAATGGACAAAGAATTCAAAGAAATTGTAAAAACTACTTGGAGGAACTTCAATAGGAACCACATTGCTTCTACCATTGAATAGTTGGTAGTGTCTCTAGTAGTGAAAGGTGAGGTGGTTTCTTGGACTAGGGAAATATATTTAAATAGAGACAAAATAATAAAGGAAAATTAGATGGTATTGACACATAATTAAATAATAACT